>OY720429.1:102698090-102990590 GCA_963082735.1 Pocota personata | reverse complement strand
ATTATTATTAATAATTATTATTATTATTAATTATTATTATTATTAATTATTAATATTATTATTGTTATTAATTATTATTATTATTAATTATTATTATTATTAATTATTATTTTTAATTATTATTATTATTAATTATTATTATTATTAATTATTATTGTTAAGTATTATTATTAATTATTATTATTATTCATTTATTATTATTATTAATTATTATTATTATTAATTATTATTATTATTAATTATTATTATCATTAATTATTATTATTAACTATTATTATTAATTATTATTATTATTAATTATTACTATTATCAGTTATTATTATTATTATTAATTATTATTATTAATTATTATTATTATTAATTATTATTATTATTAATTATTATTATTATTAATTATTATTATTATTAATTTATTATTATTATTAATTATTATTATTATTAATTATTATTATTATTAATTATTATTATTATTATTATTAATTATTATTAGTATTAATTATTATCAGTATTAATTATTATTAGTATTAATTATTATTATTATTAATTATTATTATTATTAATTATTATTATTATTATTAATTATTATTATTATTTATTATTATTATTAAATATTATTATTATTAATTATTATTAATTATTATTATTATTAATTATTATTAATTATTATTATTTTTATTATTAATTATTATTATTATTAATTATTATTATTATTATTATTATTAATTATTATTAATTTTATTATTATTATTAATTATTATTATTATTAATTATTATTATTATTAATTATTATTATTAATTATTATTATTATTAATTATTATTATTATTAATTATTATTGTTATTAATTATTATTATTATTAATTATTATTATTATTATTAATTATTATTATTATTAATTATTATTATTATTAATTATTATTATTAATTATTATTATTATTAATTATTATTATTATTAATTATTATTAATTATTATTATTATTAATTATTATTATTATTAATTATTGTTATTAATTATTATTATTATTAATTAATTATTATTATTAATTATTATTATTATTAATTATTATTATTATTAATTATTATTATTAATTATTATTATTATTATTATTAATTATTATTATTATAATTATTATTAATTATTATTATTATTAATTATTATTATTATTATTATTAACTGATCATTTGAATAAAACGTTTCATCTTTTTATACGTCTCCAATGAGTGTTTTCGTATACCTTCTTATACCTTTAACACAAAAGTATAAACACATTCTGCACTAAGAGCTACTATTTACAGGTAGTATAATGTAATATTTTGTTTTTAACATACTACAGGTACCTTAAAAAATAAGATCTGATATTATACGATCAAGTATTAGGTAGTGACTATATAACTATGTTTTTTTGTTTTTAATTACAAATAATTTTGTTCACATCCACCACATATTTGGTGGTCTGATATGTCACACTTCACGGGTCGACCACACTCCTTATTTGTGGGATCTAGCTTGCAAAAGTATAACCGCATTACATTTTTCTCAATTTTTTTTATTACAGATATTAGTATGGGATTTTATTACCCTTTTTTTCAATGATACTAAATATTCTATTGGGCATATTCTCAATTAGTTTTCTTAGTATGGAATCGTCCAAGCAGTTCCGTGCATCCATAATTGATGCTCGGAGCTCAGCAACGTTCGCGAATTGCCAATTATGGGCATAAACTCGGAGTGTGATTATTTCCCAAAGAGTTTCTATCGGATTACAATCCGGAGAACGTGCCGGCCACTTGAAACCATTCCAAATTTCGATGACTGACGTGAATCGCTGCATTATCTTGTTGAAAAACATGAGGAAATCGCTGATATCGCCTTAAATATGGTACCAAGTTCTCTTAGAGTAGATGGGTGTATGCTGCAGTATCCATTTTTGTGGAGGTAAAGGCAAGTGAAACCTTACCGCGAGCGCAGAAAGCACCCCATACCATACAACTTCCACCGCCGAAGTTCCTCTTCGAAGATAACCTTGGTTCCTTCCGTAAATCGTGCAAATATTGTGGACCAAGACATTTCAAATTGAATAAAAGAGGAAATGGAAATCCAGAATTTTTCCCTCACAATAAAAATTGCAGAGAAATTGCGGTTTTTATATCGTGCGGCTATACTCTGCAAGCTAGACAAAAGAGTTTTTTATTGTTTTAATTCCCAAAAGAAAATATCGGGGATTTTTTTTCTTCAATTACTTGTTAATTGATGCCATAAGATAAAAAAATAACAAAGGGCCTGTATCCGTTTAGAGTTACCTGGAAAAGGCCTTTTACAGGGTGCGGCTATACTTTTGCAAAGTACTGTATATAGAAATTCATTTTCCGTTGAGTTGAGATAGGGTCCATCGGATCTTTTTTTTTAACTCAAATAGTGTTTAAAAAAATTTTGATTTTACAAATGAACAGATACATATATCAAGCAAAAAGAAAGAAATGATTTTTTGCAACGATTTGGTAATCTAGTGAATTTAAAAGTTTTCCATTATAGACCCACCCGAAAATTGAATTATGCAAGCAGTTTTGTCTAAATGGGCCACTGTGCGCCGTCCCACTTTTGAAATGAAAACCACACTCACATGTCTTCGGGATTAGGGAACATAGTTTGTGCGTAGGCAGCTCCTATAGATCATTGTTATCCACGGAATTGTTATGTCTTGTCAAATTCTGCAGCATGATAGGCAAAATACTGTCGAAACCCGAGGATTTATATGGTGAAAAGCTGTTAATAGCCCAGGAGATTTTATCCTCCATAATAACTTTAGAAATACCATCCCATGATTTATACTGCTCACGGTTGGAACTATATTGTTCCGCAAGACCGTCATTGCAGTCTGGAAGGGGGGTGTTCATTAAAATTTCCAAGGATTCCGCTGCAGAAGCTGTCTAGCTTCCGTCTATCTTTCTCAAAAGAGACAGATTCGTATATCCTTTGGACACAATTTTACTGAACCTAACGGATTCCTTAAGAGTTGTGAGAGATTGATAGTATTCCATCCAGACCTGTTTTTTTGGCGTGTTTAATTGATGCTTCCATATTTTAAGTCTTTGTAGGGCTGCCAGTTAAATCGGCAGAGCTAAAATTAGGACATAAAAAGGCTTTTAAATGTTTCTTAGCTAGAATACAAGTTCTGGTCTTACCTTACTAATGTTATGGGTGTAAAATAGGTTGTATTGGTTGTATTGTAATCTTTTAATGGTTTTCGACCTTACCCAGGGATCTTGAGTAATGTCGAAGTCAATGTTTTCTTCTCTGAGAAAAACACGCAGATTGTGTGTAGCACACTTCGAGTGCCGTAGATTAATCTGGAATAATGTAAAACCACAGTTTGTGGTTCTTTGTTCTTTGGCTGTCTTTTCGAGAGCCTCTAAACTTTTCTCGTTTATGAAAAGCACGAAAGAGATACTGATTTTCGACGGTTGCTAAGTTTTGATGACTATCGGCACCGCTGAATTGTAGAGTTTTAGACACTGACTTAGCTTTCCCGTGTCGATCGGCATGTTGGGCGGCCAAATGCGCGTCTCCGTGGATGTCGTTTGGTGGGATACACTTTAGTCTTAAGTCGCTCCACATCTCGCTTATCTTAGTGACAGAATCGCAAAAAAAATCTTTGGAGAAATAATCAAACAAATTTGATGACCCAGTGTCCTCTTTTCTAATACATGGGTCTACACCATCTGGGATAGCTTGGCCTCAATCTCACTTTACGCATTCATAATAGAAGTTCGTCTTTTATACCTCTTCCTGGGACCGGTTCCGCTTTGCAGGGGTTGTTTAGGATTAGGTTTGGTAGCCAGGTAGATATTGTAGTCTTCAACAACAGCCTGGTACTTTACATTATCTGCTTGGTCTTGTCCTTGAATTTTACCAGCCCCCTCGATCTTGGCAATCTTTTCCCGAATTTTTTTGTGTTCCGTTGAAGTTTTCTTTATTAGATGAAGGTCGCTTAAGGTCACCATGGCTGATAACCTTAGCACCTACTTCCGTTACGGTTGAGACAGCGAGAGTGTACTATAGCTGGTACTCTCCACGCTGCCTAAAGAAACTATTGTCTCCTGGCGGTAGGCAAGCAGTTCATCATCAGTCGAAGTGCCGACGATTGTTTTCTTTTTTTTATTTTCTTTTTTTTCTTTTTGTGTGTTAATTTTTTAAATTTGGATATTGCACGAGTAAGGCGGAAGGGAGGTCCGTCCGTCCTGGCAGAGTCGAAATACCACGATAAGGCAGAGGTCACGACAGACCATGCCTGTCCATCTGTAAGAGCTTGTTAGCGGCTGGTTTAACCCCCAGCCTTTCATTTCTTGGGCACGGTTTCTTGTACTAAGTGTGCTTACATCATCACTGAAATCAGGTACCTCAATCCGATGGTCAGGAAGCAAACAGCAAAGAATTAAACTATTGAAAAGGTTAAGGAACCCTTTGCATTAGTTCTTGGCCTTAGCTAATTACCGTCTTCACATTGCAGAAGATAAGTGAAGTGTGATTATTATCAGCTGACACCCACGAGGGGAGGGTTGGGATTAGGTTTTTCGCCTAGCCAGCAGAGTTATGCATATTTCTGAGAATAACTCGGGAATCACGCTGGTCCTTAGGTCTATAAGTATTTTTTTTTTTTGTCGTGTCATTCAACACTACACCGGAGCACTAAGACGCAACTGGTCCGTTGTACTGCCAAGAAGCAAACCCTGTTTCACCCATTTTAATGGAATTTCCTCGGCTCTCGGAGAAAGTCGAGTAAACGCTTCAGTGATGAGCTTACGGTATCAGCACTCGCCACATCAGCGCCGAAAATCAGCCACTTGATGCGAGCAAAGGTAGGACAATCAAAGAGGAAGTGTTCCGCAGCGTCGTCACCCCCTCCACAAGCGTTGCAGACTGTTGTATCACTTAAGTCTACCACACTGAGGTGTTTGGCAAAAGCAAAGTGCCCCGTTTTTTTTTATTTGATGCGCCAATGGTTGTGGTAATCTTCTGAAGATACTAATAGCCCGGGCTACCAGTATGCACGATTCGCACACCCGAATAATGGATGCCAGGAGTGCACCTATCTAATAACCCACACCCTGCATACTTCTACCATTCTCCCCGTGGGACTGTCGTTAGGTACACATTTCTTCGCGGGGCTGGTTAGCAACTTATGCTATATCATCTGCATTTACTGTTTCGGCTCTTAGTCTTTCGACTCTTCTCAGCTCGTTCTATACGCTGTTTATGAAGGTACAGGTCTCCAGCCAGTCGTCCCCTGACCTCATCCTATGACTTATTAGAAGCTGTGGGCTTGGCAAGTTCATACTTCCCTCTGTGAATCGCCCGCCGTAGAGCACTGCTTGCTCCGCGTCTTCCTCTTCATCTGGGCATTCTGGGGAGTAGGGTGAGCTATCCAAATTGTGGAGATATTTTTGATAGCCGCCGTGCCCGGACAGGAACTACGTAAAGTGGTAGTTGCAGACCCCACGTGCTCTCTTTGTCCAGACCTCGATGTTAGGGCCCATCTGCCTTTTGCCGTGTTATCCCACCTGTTTTACCCTCCTGGTAACGCTAACTTTTTGACGTTTGCGGTTCGCTTAAGGTAAACCCTTTGCATCTCGTTGGCGAGAATGTCGATGGGGATCATACCGGCTATAAACCAGACTACTTAGTCCGAAATTGTTCAGAATCAGCTTATAGTTCTGATTGCGATTCCTTCTTCTTTCCTTCTTTGTAAGTGCAGCGTATAGAAGGATTGAGCTTACCACTGTAGGTAGCAGGGTCCGCCTGACGTATCCAGGCCCACTGATGTTTGGCAGCATTCTCCTAGGTATTTTAATGCCTCTTAAAACCAGATTGTCTGATTCTCAATCCGGAAATTTGCGTATTCCACAGTCTTTCGGCTGGTTGTTAGAACAGCCTCGGTCTTGTGGTTAGCTAGCTCTACGCCGGCAGACTCTAGTCAATTTTTGATCTTGGCAACTGCTTCATCCGTGGCAGATTCTATCTCTTGGATGTGTTTAGTCACAATAACCACGGTGATATCGTCAGCAAAGCTGATCACCTTATCTCCTTGTTTCAGCGTTATTCGCAGGATTCCGTCATACATAATCTTCCACAGGAGAGGTCCAAGGACCAACCCTATGGAACTCCCTCGGAATCGTTGTAATACTTAATGCCATCGTCGGTCTGGTACCTTAACTTTCTGTTGGTGAAATAGTTCGTAACTATCTTCAGCAGGTGGTGGTACGGTGTATCTTTCTGGTCAGGTATCTCCTAATACATGACCAGTTCGCCGAGTTGAAGGCATTTTTTTCTTCGTATCCCCTCTCCATCATCTCCCCAGTATTGCTTCAGCTGCTATATCTACTACCACCTTTATGGCATTGACGCTAAAATGAGATTTTCTGAAACCGTACTAGTCATCTGACAGAGCTCATCTATTCTCTGTCACCGAATTCTAGGATCTTTCCCATTGTAAATATCTAGCAAGCATATTGGCCGATACGACGAGGTTCTCCGGGTTGCTTGTTTCCTTTGGGTAGCAAAACCAGATGTTTAAGTTTCCATGGTTCAGGGAAACCCCCTCCTCCCCAAGGCACCTTTGCATCGTTGCTATAAAAGGTTTCGATCTCTTTTGGGCGGCCGCTTTGACCGCCATATTTGGGATGCCGTCTGGTCCAGGCGCTTAACTGTCGCTTATCTTCTTCTATACTTTGTGCAGTTCATCCGGTTGGTTGCCGGGATGTGTTCCGTGCTGGTCTCCCTCGTGATGGTGCACATGGTAGGAAGTCTATGGTGGAATAGATGCTCCACTACTGTCCTCGAATTCGCCTCGTGGTTGCTGTGCGCAGGAGCGAGTTATTCATAAAAGTAATGTCTATGATGTATCCCTTGCCTACTTAGCGGAACGTGTTTTTTGCACCATTATTCACCAGAGTTATGTCAAGTGATGCGAATGCTTCGAGGAGAGCTCGTTCCCGTGTATCCGTAGTCCTACTGCCCTATTCTGTAGCCCATGCATTAAAATCGCCAGTAGTAACCACTGGGTGCTTTCCTCGTGCGTCAGCTACAATGTCGTCCAGCAGCTTCTGGTAGTCTCTGGGTGTCAGACTAGGGGATGCATAGGAGCTGTAGAAGTGGATGCCATTTATTTTAGCGGTTACGAAGTATTTTGCCGGAGAACAATATCGCTGCCTTCTTTGAATTGTCATCTACCCAGCTACAACCATCCAAGGGTTTATATGGTTCAGTAATTTCCCTCGTTATTTGTGCCAGCTAGTCTTGCGCGGCTGCACATTGGTTGATCTGCACGACTTTCATCATGATTTACTGATGAAGGCTTTCTTGAATACCGGACATTTGGTACTACCGACTACGTGCCCAGCGTTCTTCGGCTTGTCCGTTGCACCAAAAACATAGTGGGTCCTTTGTGCAGGTTTTGGGTATGTGACATTCTTCTCCACATCTTCTGCACTGCTTGGAGCGGTTATGCTCACTCTGGCAGTGGTGCGCCATGTGGCCGAATTCTGAGCACCTAAAGCATTTCGTTAGCGCTATGCGCACCCGAATGTGGCAATTCAACCAGCCAATTTTTATCCTGCCCGACTTCAGCATTTTTTTTTTTGGCGCTGTTTACCGGCAACCCAATCGTCGCGACTTGCGTGCCGCCGTAGGCCTTTTTTAAATTTACGACGCATACGCCGTTCAATTGGAACTAAGATTTGATCGTCTCGCAAATATCCCCCTTGGTGGTCACCTCATCGATGTCCTCAATTTCCATTTGCGGTTCAGTGTGTCAGCGTTCGGACATCTGCGTCGGGGGTTTCGCCGATTCTGCCCTTGAGCTGATCGGTTTTTTCGACTGCCTCGCTCAGTTAGAACAGCAGGTCGACTTTCTGGATTCGCCAGATCTTTGTTACCGAGATTGCCGAGTTTGGGCTCTGCCTTAACTCTGCGGAGTATTTCCGCGTAGAAGACATTTCCCTTCGCTACCACCACAATTATATTTGGTTGGGTTTTCTCATAAATGGGCCTACTTTGCTTCTTGGGTTCCTTCCTTGATCAAAAGTCGCGTTGCTGTAATCTACAACACTAATGCTTCGTCTAATTCGTTGTCCAGCAGAGTTACACATGCAGTCAAAGGTTGCATTGTCGAAGAATTTCTCGATGTCGATGAAGATGACCATCGCGTACTCTTTCCTATCGAGCGTGCATAGTTGAACCCCATTTGATTATGCTGTGAGGGTAGGAATTTTATGTGTTTAACATACGTTGCCGTTCCTCTTCTACGGCCGAACAGGGGATCAAGATTCGCCTTTTTTTAGGGACGGGCTGGACTAATGCTGTTTTCCATCTAATCAACAAGAGTAGGATAGACAGAAATGGTTACGCAGAGGTTTTGCCAGCTCTTCAGAACGATGGGGGAGATACCATTTGGACCAGCGGATTTATGTATGTTAAAACCTTTGAGTAATCGCTGTACGATTGCGAAAGTGGACTTGTCCTATGGCTCCGGCGCTTTCAAGTGCAGGCGGATACAAAGCATTATCTGGCAGCGTGGGGTTCGCTACAAAGTGAGTAGCAAGCAGATTGATTTTGTCTAAGCTGACAGTTGGCATGTCATTATAAATGAGCGTAGGGGTAGGGATTGGCAGACGAGGCAGAATTTTTAATATTTTTGACGAATGATCAAAAATGTTTACTGCCTTTGGAATATTGTAGGATCTCTTCAATTTTTGGTCATGTAAGACTTGTACACGTCGAATACGGGCATTGCAGTCTTTTCTGGCTTGTTAAGGATTCCTTCGATTTTACTTCAGTTCAAAAAACATGACCCATCTGTAACAGAAAATTATAGAAGAATTTCTGTTCTGAACCACAATGAAAAAAAATGTTTGCACAATAGGCTGGAAAGGTGGATGGTAATCCCCTCAGCATGTTCCAAAAGTATCGCAAATTGCTACTTGACGAGAAGAAGATTTCTTGGGTGCTTGCGACAAAGTTTGATCTACTAGCTGTCATATAATTTTCTTAGAATATATTCTCAGATGATTTCCAAAACTTCCGCCATTGATTATGATGGTAACACTGTTTCCCATGAATTCAAAACATATTCCGGAGTTCCTCAAGGGTCATGCTGCATCAATTCCAAACACGAGATGGAATCGCGCAACACGATTTTAACGTCATATCTAGCTCGTAGAAAGACGCTTTGGTGGTGTCTTCCTTGTCCTCTGTGGGGGCATGAGCGTATATTAGGCTTATGATGACGAATTTAGCCTTGATGCCAATTGTCATAAGACGTGCTGCTTCTGTTATCTGTAGCAATCACCACAGTAAATGTTAAAGTTTGTCATTCTCCTTTTGCGCGGCCCACCCATCTCACTTCCTGGGTAGCCGTTATATTTGCTTTATAGCAGTCTAGGACTTCTGCTAGTTGTTCGGCTGCATGCGAGCTGTTAAGAGTCCGAACATTCCACGTGCAGATCCGAAGGTCGGTGTCCTTATTTTGTTTGCTGGGGTCGTCAACTGTTGATCCATCTGAATGCCGAGGCTTGTGGTTGCTTGGTAATGAGATCGAAAACAAAAACAAAATGATTTTTTGTGGAGAATATTATCGATTGATAAAGAATAGATAACTGAATATTCTCCTGTCTGAATGTTTATTCCAGCAGAGTTTTTATATGCCTCAATAGATTTTAACACATTTTTGCCCACATGTGAATATGTCTCCCACTTAGAATAGAGATTCCTGCGTTGCCTAAACATTTTTTAATCACAAATGAAGCAAATTGGGTACCATAAAATGGTGATCTCCTGATTTAAAATATGTATACTTCTATATAGCTCAACGTTTTAGATTCAAATACATATTAAATAAAACTATTACTGTTTATTTGTTTGGTTCATAACAGATTGTAACTTTTTATAGCCGACTCCGAACGGTTATGGTGTATTTCTTATGCAGGTAAGTCCCTGCTTAGGTTAACATTGTTTTTCTAGCAACTTGGTCGAGTTGGATATCGGTTTGAAATTGTCATATGCCAATCAGCTTTCAGTTAACAAGAAGTTGCCTAGAAGAACATTTGCAATACAAGTATGCCGACTGGAGTGGTCTCAATTCATTCTCCAGGTATTTAAACTGGTCCCTATGTTTCCTCGATAGAGGCATTAATGTGGTTGCTGACATGATTGCAGACCTAATTTTACTTGGGAATCTGTTAGCCTTACAATAAAACAAAAACTGTGGTGGGACTAAATCAGCTAAAGTGATTTGAATTTGGTGATAGTAGGGTGATATGAGGGTGGCCGTGGTGTAGTGGTAACATCATCGCTTGTCACGCTACATGTTCACGATTCGAATCCTGATGTCAATAATCATCTATTTATTTCGCATGAAATAAATAAAAAGTCGATCAATTGCGAAAGCTTATGTCAACTCTACTGCGAAGGCATAACACTGGCAGTATGGCGGTCATACGACTAAAATGCAACTTGATCGTGATGATGACATCAGGAGGACGGAAAAAAATACCGTGAATCATGAGCAACGACAAAAGCAAAAACAAACAAGCCCCCCAGTTATTTGGACAGCCACCCTTGGAGTTCACTGAAACTTAATACCAGCTGAGTTTCAAACCAACTACACCAATCTGTCTTTGTCTCTGTCTCTTCCCCTTTCCACAAAACGCCCGTGTCCTAAAATTAGTATAAGGGTATTCATAACCCCTTTCACACGTGCAAATTATAAAAAAAAAAAAAAAAACAATCAAACATTTTTTTCTGCTTTAGGTGAGTTACAAGTGGTAATCACATTTTTGTAATGATTTTCCTGTGGCAAATATTTAGGTGTGACTTTCATATGAAGTTGAAGTGTTTTTGTATATTTTTGTGCAATTATTTTTAAATTTTAGCAACGGCAGTACAAATATGCCATTTGGATTAACCTTAATAAATATTGCATATTATTGTAATCTTAATAGGTACTTACCGTTTTGCACTCTATAGTCAACTTTGTAGGCGACCCATTTACATTCAATGCCACTCTGTGTTTTTCCCTTTTGGGATTTTGAAAGAAAGTGTAAGATTTGCTAATATTTTGATTTACTCCTTGTTTGTTTGAGCCATATTGAAGATAAAATAGTACTCCTACTTTTCTACACATTATTATTACAGCAGTATGAATACTTATATTTTACTAAATACAATAAAAATTAATTAACAAACAACATCGGATTCCTTTTCTTTATAATGCAGCGTCAAAATCATGTGTATGGCATTATATCTAGTCTACCTTAGTGCAAAAAAATACTTGTTTTTTCTGTTAAAAAGAACAAAAAGCCTGTACAAATTCTATAAGTAACTACTTGAAAAAAATTTGCCAGCATTCAAGTGGCTCGCAGTGTATCTATAACATAAATATATGTTTGTACTTAAAATATTTACGTCTGCTAAATAGTTTTAAACGTTAAGAAATTATATATTTTGTAGCATATCTGAGCAATATTTTATTAACTCCTTTATAGGCAACGCCAGCATTTGGGTTCAACAGCATACCATATACTATCGTCCACTTGAAGAGGAATCTTATGCAATTGTTGGCTGTAGTAATACTAATGCCTTACCAAACAAAGGTGCCACTTATTCATCAACTACGGCTACTTCGTTGAAAAAAAGTTGCAATAAGAGTTCATCTAAATTGTTGCGTAAAAAGACCGAATTCTGGCATGAAGGCATTGTGTCAGGGATTGCTTCTCCATTAGCACCATTCCTTGTGAACACGTTACCTACCAGCGTAGTAAATGTACACGACGCATCACTGGATGCACTTTGCATGTTGCGTATAATCAATGCACTTAATCGTTATTGGGAAAGTCTTTATGGCTGCGTTGTTCGACAAAACATCATTAATCAAACTGAATTTATACATTCAAAAATAACTGCTAAGGCTAATCGTCAACTACAAGACCCACTTGTAATAATGACAGGAAATTTGCCACAATGGTTACAGCAAATTCCACTGGCATGTCCATTTCTTTTTCCGTTTGAAACCAGGCATCTTCTGTTCTACGCTGTCTCATTTGATCGCGATAGAGCCTTACAACGCCTTTTGGACACTACTCCGGATTTAAATTCTGCCGACACGTCCGAGCGTGTAGCACCTCGATTAGATCGACGCAAACGTGCAATATCCCGTGAAGAAATTCTAAAACAAGCTGAACATATTATACAAGATTTTGGACATTCAAAGGCGTTGTTAGAGATTCAATACGAAAATGAAGTTGGTACTGGTTTGGGACCAACACTAGAGTTTTATGCGCTCGTGTCGGCAGAGTTGCAGCGTTGTGAGTTGGGTTTATGGAACGGCAGTGATAGTTATAAGCAAAATTCGTCCTTAATAGCTGATATTATTAAATCCACGCCAATAGCAATTGATGAACAGCAACAAAAACTTCAAGATCAACAGGATAATAAAAACCGTGATAACATTTTAAATGCAAAAATTAGTAGTGAAGTCAGGGCGCGTGGTACTGTCGTTACAAATAATTCTATTAATAATCAGACATATGCAGATACAAATGGATCAAGTGCGCTGGATATGGTAATCGAGCAACAACAGAACTCAAACGATGGTGTAAATGTTCAAACAGGAAATGAGGGAACTCAAAATGAATCAATAGAGACGAGTCCAGCAATATCCACCATGGGCGCATCTCGCTATGTAAATGCAGCGCATGGCTTGTTTCCATTGCCTTTGGGAAAATCAACTAAATTAGCACAAGTGTCTAAAACCAAATCGAAATTTAAATTTTTAGGCAAGTTTATGGCCAAAGCAGTAATGGATAGCAGAATGGTGTGTTAAGCTTTAAATAAATTTTGATTGTACTAATCTTGAAATTCTTTTTAATTTAAGCTTGATTTACCTTTCTCAACACCATTTTACCGTTGGCTCTTGAGCGAAGAAAGCTCAATCGGTCTGGCTGATTTAGCACGCGTTGCACCTGAAGTGCAAAGTACTTTGGTACGCTTACAAAATGTTGTAAAACAACGTGAAATTATTCAAATGGACTCTACTTTAGATGCTATGGAAAAAAATACGAAGGTAAGTTAAACCGTGGTATTCATTAGAGCAGGTTTGTTAAACTATTTTCTTCAGATTGAACTACTGGATTTGGATGGATGTCTAGTTGCTGATTTAGGGCTGGATTTTGTTTTGCCAGGACATGCTAACATAGAGTTACGGCGCGGAGGTCGAGATATACCCGTTACAATTCATAACTTACATCAATATATTTCGCTTGTAACACACTGGTTTCTTATTGAGGGAGTTCAAAAACAGTTTGAGGCTCTGCGAGAAGGTAGGTCTAGATTGCACGGTTGTGTAATTTGTAAAAAATGCAAGTACCTTTTCATCCATGCATTGGTACTTCATTATACTTATAATGTTATTATGAAAACCCTTATAAACATCGCAAATATGTAATTACATTTCCTGCAAATGAGGTAGAGGGTAGGGATAGTCGGTTATTGGAAAATAAATGGTTAAAAGTTAATTTAGCAATCGATATAAAAAAATCTGATTGAAGCACAACCTATCTCTTCCGGATAACAACTGCTCAAGTCTGACTTACTTGTACAGGGTCTTCCAATAGGGACTTCCGAACTTTGACAGTTGATAGCGGCCATATTGTTGAAGCTACATCTGTCAAATTGGCTGTCATTTATTCAGTCTGTTTTGCCAAATCACCATGGACGGATATAGCGTTCAACAACACGTGCAAATAATAAAATTGTTTTATCAAAATGGGTGTTCTGTTCGAGCAACGTTCCGCGCGCTTCGCTCATTTTACGGTCGCCATAATCGTCCTTCCGAGAGGACTATTCGCAGTGCGGTGCAAAAATTTTAGTCCACTGGTTTAGTAAACGATCCATCAACACCCGTACGTCGACGAAACGCAAGATCTGTCGAAAACATCGCCGCTGTCCGTGAGTGTGATCCAAGGCAGTCGATTTCGCGTCGCTCACAAGAACTCGGACCCTAATTTTCATCAAAAAATCATCTTCAACGATGAGGCCCATTTCTGGGTGAATGGGTACGACAACAAACAAAATTGTCAAATTTGGGAAGATACTAATCCACATGAGATCCAAGAACGTCCAATGCATCCCGAAAAAGTCACTGTTTGGTGTGGATTTTGGGCTGGCGGCGTCATCGGTCCATATTTCTTTGAGAACGACGTTGGCCAGGCCATCACCGTCAACGGCGAGCGCTATAGGTCGATGATTACCAACATTATCAACTTCTTTTGGCCTGAATTGGATCATATGGACACCAACGACATGTGGTTTTAACAGGACGGCGCTATGTGCCTCACAGCTCACGCCACATTGGAAATTCTGCACGAGCGATTGGAGGGCATGGTCGTCTTACGTGGAGGTGATGTGAACTGACCACCGAGATCGTGCGATTTGACCCCGTTAGACTTTTTCTTGTGGGGTTTTCTGAAGTCACAGGTCTATGCGAATAAGCCATAAACCACAGCGGCTCTCAAAGCCAATATAACCCATGCCATCGGTCAAATTTAGCCTGATTTATGCGCCAGAGAAAATTGGACATTTCGGATGCGCGTCACCCAGAGAAGCCGCGACGGACATTTGAACGATGTTATATTCCATACATAATGGCATCGATAGGCCTTTCAAACGAATAAAAAATTGCGATGATATCACACGCACTTTTGTTTTATTTAAATTTAAAGATAGGAAGCGCTTAATGAAAGACCCTTTAGTAAAGGAGCGCATTCCAAGTAAAATTTGGTCTATAATCATGCCAGCGACGGCAATTACGTTTCTATCGAGAAAGCATAGCGACCAGTTAACTCTTATTCATGCAAAGAAATTTACTAACACAATCGAACTAACGTATCCGATGGACGCGTACCTAAATATAAAAAGTACTTCAGCCAAATAAAAACACTAAATTGTGTTCTAATATTCATTCACTAGCAGACCTGTTCGTCTTCATCTGTGCCAACATATACACACACACATCCACTGGTGTTCTATTGATTGCAATGGCACTATTGCTTGTGGAAACTTACATTTGTGCATATATTTAAATATATATTTAAATCGGTGCAATAATTTTGAAGTTAAATGCGTGTAAAGTAAAACGAAATATGTTCTAAAGCACATAAAAGGACTTAGAAGCCTGGATTTGGATCTTAAAGGTAGATCCTAAAGTTAGCTTCTTCTCTTCCAGACAAAATGATTGATATATAATATGATGGAGTATCGTTAACTTACTTTCTATAGCGGACAATCATAAAATATGCATTCTAAAATATTGATATAGAAGAAAATAAAGATAATATAAAATTAATTATTTCAGAAATATTTTCCATGTACTGTGTATATGACACGTGTGCTTAGTACATCATAAGTAATCTGTAATCGTATGTTCTAAACCTAGACCATCCAAATTAAAATATACTGACAAATTATTATATTTATATAGTTCATCTTTATTTTAAAAATAGTAAAATATCTTGCTCTGGTTTGAATTCCACATCTGTCACTACTTCTTTTTTTTCTGCGCGCACCCAAGAGGTTATGAATACCCTTAAACTATTTCAGGGCACGGGCATTGGAGGAGGAGCCTGTGTACGTTGGCTTTGAATGTTTGAAGGTAGTATTGATAGGGGTATACAGAGCTTGGTAGATTTTTTCTTTTTTTTTATAATTTGCGCGCGCCAAATGGGAATGAATACCATTAAATTATTTCAGGGCACGGGCGTTTGTAGAAATTGAAAGAGAGAGAAAGAAAGATTGGTGTGGTGGGTTTGAAACTTAGGTGGTATTAAGTTTCAGTAAACTCCAAGGGTGGCGTCCAGATAACTGGGGAGCTTGATCATTCTATATTCGTGTCGTTCGGCTTATAAACGAATCCCTATATTTGACAGTACGACAGAAATTGGACTTAAGGGTGAACTGATGTGCAT
The DNA here is from genome assembly GCA_963082735.1 of Pocota personata. Taxonomy (NCBI): domain Eukaryota; kingdom Metazoa; phylum Arthropoda; class Insecta; order Diptera; family Syrphidae; genus Pocota; species Pocota personata. The sequence goes on along the minus strand of OY720429.1, from coordinate 102,974,576 downwards.
TCGAAGAATGACGCGTATTGCGGGTGAAATTTTGAAGGGGAGGAATGCAACTGGCTATTTCGCTGGAGCATTTTTTATAAAAAAATAATAAAACAGGGAGAGACATGAGACATTTCTCCGATGTTCAAGTGAATGTATAGAATTCACAATGTCTCTATCGCCTATAAGTTTTAACGTGCGATTCTGTACCCTATCAAGAATATGCAGAATGGTTTGAGTGCACCAGACAAGATATGGGCGTTATATTCCAACTTAGGGCGGATGAATGCCTTATAAATTGAGGCCAGATCAGACAGGGTAAAATATTTCTTGCACAATGCTGTTTTGCAGCATTTTTGGCGACCTCGAATATGTGATCGTTCCATCGAAGATGGTTATTAATACGCATACCGAGAATGGCAAGTCTTTCGGTTTCAATGATGCAAGTACCATCCATGGATAATGGTTGAGGGTTTTGGTTTCGGTTGAGAGACAGAAGACAGCATTGAGTTTTGGAAGCATTAAATTCCACTCTGTTGGTTGAACCCCATTTGATTATGCTGTCCAGGTCGGAATTTAATGTGTTTAACATACGTTGCCGTTCCCCTTCTACGGCCGAAGAGCAACGACGTGAGTTAGGGAACGAATATGAAAAACTGAGGGTACTGTCATCAGCGAAAGAATGGATTGGATTAGAAGTTGCAGACAAGAGATCATTTATAAAAATAAGGAAGAGAGTCGGAGACAAAACAGAGCCTTGGGGAACACCAGCATTTATTTGGTGAATTGCAGACTTGAAGCCGTCCAAAACAACTTATATTGAACGCGCCCCGAAAGGTAATTTCTAATCCATTGGAGAAGAAACTCGTCGATGTCATATGTACGCATTTTCGCCAAAAGAGCCTGATGCCAAACTCTGTCAAATGTCTTTGAAATATCAAGCGCAACCATCTTAGTTTCGCCGAAGTGATGCAGAGATTGGTTTCACTTCTCGGTGAGATATGCCACCAAATCACCAGTGGGCCTGTTGCTACGAAAACCATACTGCCGGTCATTAAGGAGTTTTCGTGAATCGAGATATTTCATAAGCTGACCATCTATCAGCGTTTCCATGATCTTGGTAAGAAGAGACGTAAGTGTAATGGGTTGGTAATTGGACGGGGAGAAAGATTCGCCATTTTTAGGGGCGGGCTGGACTAATGTTGTTTTCCATCTACTAGGATAGGCAGAAAAGCTTACGCAGAGGTTTTGCCAGCCTGAAAGAAGACTTCTTCAAAACTATGGGTAGATACCATCTGGACCAGCGGATTTATGTATGTTAAGACTTTTGATTACTCCTGCAACTGTGCGAGTGCGAAAGTGGACCTGTCCCATGGAAAAGTTGACTTTCTCAAATACAGGTGGAGACAAAGTATTATCTGGCAGCATGGAGTGCGCTGCAAAGTGAGCAGCAAGCAGATTGGCTTTGTCTAAGGAGCTGACAGCTGGAATATCATTGTAAATGAGGGTGGGGATGGCAGACGAGGCAAAAATTTTTAATATATATGACGAATGCCCAAAAGGTTTTACTACCTTTGGGACATCTTAGGATTTTTTGCCTCAGTTTTTGATCATGTAAGAATTGCACACGTCGAATACGGGCATTGCAGTCTTTTCTGGCTTGTTTAAACTTCTTTCGGTTTTCCTCAGATTTGTTGGCTTTATAAGACGAAAGCTTACTTCTTTTAACCTGATGGCCTCTTTACAGCTCTGGTCAAACCACGAGTTTTCCTTAGGTTTAATGCTCTTTATTCTGTATACGTGCAGGCTCATTTACAAGCTGAGTCGAATTGTTTACCGCAGCGGAGAGTTTAACATACCTTCCTTCGGGTGTTGTCTGACCAGAATTTTGGAGCCAATGCGAATTGTGTATATTGAAATCGCCGGCTATGATGATTTCAGTATGAGGATACGAGTACAAGGAGACAAATCGAGTGATGGATTCGGACAGCGCATCAAATTCGTCAAAAGTTGAGTTGCTGTCTGCACTAGGGCTTCTGTATATAAAGCAGTAGTGAATTATTTGCTTACGGACGGTGAATTTAAGCCATTTGAAATTAAATTCCGGGTTGGAACAGTGACCATACTGTGGTGGAACTTGGTAAGCAATACCACTACGGGCGTAAATGGTGAGGCCACGATGGGGAAAGAATCACTACCTGTGTTTCGCTTAGTGCCAAAACAGCTGATTTATGGGTCACACGAATGTTGGTAAAATCAACCCTAAATTCCCTCATCACTACAACATAAAAACACAAAAAGACACAGCTCTGACGTAACTAAGGGAAGCTGTGAAGTGAAAGTCCAAAGAATAGTTTCCAAAACAAACTGTCGCATTTGCTATGGCCAAACGACAATCAGCTAAGGTTCGCTATTCGGATAAACATTCACAGCCCGGTGTGCATCAAATGCTACACTCTCTCAGTCATCGCAACTGGAAGTATTTACATATATAGCACATGCTCCAATTGCGGTAACGAAGAAGCGCAACAGTGGGAAAGTGAGTGGGGGTGCGGAAGATGCAAAAACACCGGCACTGATTTATACATATTTCTTTTTCTTGCACAGCACTTCATTGGCACTTTATTATTATAAATTATTGATTTTTTTATTTTATTTTTTTTACTGCACTACGCCGATTTATTGGGCGCGCGATCGTTTTTTTTTTTTTTTTTTTTATTTCGTAAGTTGAAGCAGACACGTGCGCGCACGACGACAGGCAACAGACTTGCTCCACGATTACGTCCTGCTCTGCTGCTGTTTTTCAATCGGATTCTAGATTTTCGAGTAAGTAACGAATGATGACACCAATCAAGTTGACGACTGAATGAATTTGTTCTTCTTCGGAATCAATACACTTAGAAGGACTATCTTCAGAGCTGATTCTTTTATTGCAACTTGCTGAAAATGTTAGATCACCGTAGTCATCGTCTTCTGATTACTCCATTTTCGATAGTCATTGAAATTTTGCGTCGTACGAGTATACACTCGTACAGTTGGTACATAAATAAGTACTTCGCAGACGTTCTATTGCATACATCGCAGTATAACTTACATATTTTTTCGTGAGATAATGCATTAATGGTATATTTTGTTACGCTTGGCGTTACAAGTTAATAATAAAAAAAAATATAAAATGAGATTATCATACGCGGGTGGTTGGATTGTGGCTGGGAATTTCGCCTCCAGTATTACCTCTGTATGTAAACGCAAACCTTCGACTTATGAAAATAAAAGAATTGGCACCTGAGTGGAAAGCAAACACTTAATTTTATTTGACTGATTAAAATTATATTTATTTTCCACCGCCGGAGTTGCAGTTACATTTGTAAACAACGATTCCTAAAATTACTAAGATGATGCCACCGGTGAGTCCTTCGATGACACTTCTGCTTTGTTCTAGGATTGGTTCAAGTATGCGTTCCCAAAAGTATTTCTGGTTCTGAATGTTTACTACCAAATCATGAAGTTCACAGACGTTCTTAATGTTTAGTTTTTGTATTAGTTTCGTATCAATACGAGGGCAAGGTGAAAAGTTCTCGGCCTGACAATGAAAGACTGCGATTTTCAGTTAAAAAATGGTTTTATTTTTCTACATAATCTCCTTTGACTTCAACACACTTGGTCCAGCGTTTCTCCATCATCAATATTCCTTCTCGGAAGTGAGAGTCTACGGCCCTCTCAACTTCTGCATTGGATGCGAAACGCTTCCCAGAAACAAATATCTTCAAGTTTGGGAACAGATGGAGTCTGAGGGTGCTTAATCAGATGAATTAGGGGGATGGCCGAGCAAATCGTACCCCAAATCCCGCAGTTTTCCCATCGCCAACCCACGCTTGTGTACAGGTGCATTGTCCTGGTGAAAAATGATTTTTTTTCTTCTTCAAGCCAGGCCTCTTTTCGCGAATTTTGGCATCCAGCTGGTCAAGAAGGTTGGAGTAATATTCGCCTGTAATCAATTAACAGGATGCCTTTCGCATCCCAAAACACACTGGCCATAACCTTTCCGGCAGATGCTGAACCACCGGCTTTCACTCACTACTTCGACTGCTGTTTCGTTTCTGGCGTGTAGTGGTGGACCCATGTCTCATCCATGGTGACAAATCGCCGCACAAAATCGGTCGGATCCCTATTGAATCGGTCCAAAGATTGCCGCGAAAATCGTTTGCACATTTTCTTTTGATCGGCATTCAGCAAATGCGGCACCCATCTTGCGCAGAGCTTTCGCATCCCTAAGTTTTTGTGCAAGATGTTTCGCACCCTCTCTTCCGATATACACATTGCCTCAATTATCTCACTCACCTTCATTCGCCTATCGCCCAACACGATAACATGCACTTTTTCGATGGTTTCGGGTGTGATTGCGGTTTTTGGCCGTCCTTCATGTGGGTCATCTTCGAGGGACGTGCGACCACGTTTAAATTCAGCTGCCCACTTTTTAACGGTTGACATGGAAGGAGCAGAGTCCCCGTAAACTTTTGTCAACTTTAAATGAATTTCCTTAGGACCCATCCAAAACGAAGAATTTTATCACCGCACGATATTCAAGTTTATCCACTTTAACGAAAAACACGCAAGGCGCGTTTACTGCAAAAATTCGTGTAAAGAAACTACTTGTCATTGCCCTTGTATTTCCATTTTCTAGTTTTATATTCATGCAACAATCTTCTAAATTATTAAATGTGTATCTTTCAATGTTATTGCTTCTAGTTCATTATTTGTTTTTATTACTGTCTCTATTGTCTCAAATTTACAATTTTTGCTTAGAACTGATATTCCCAAATTTCTTAATAAACCGTCTTCTTTTTCTTTATTACAAGTACAATTGAATTTGGTTTCTTCCGTGATAATGAATATATAAATATTTTCTTTAATTTAATAAAACATTTCTAATTTTGAATTTATTGTTTTAAGAATACAATTATGTTCTTTATTTCGCATAAAAACATTTATCTCACAATTATTAAAGTCTTATGTGCTTTTTAAGATTTGATTCTTACATACATATGTAAAATCCATTTGTTTCCTTACAATCATCTAAATCATCCTTTAATGTATAAACTTCTTTGTATTTACTTATCATTAAAAATATATAAGCTACGTCTATTATAACAAGAATTTTTCGAATAAGCTCTGATATTTATTTCTTTAATTACATTGGCATAGTTTTCAATTGGTCTTTCGAAAATAAGAGAGCTTTCTGATTTAATTTGTTTCAATTCTTTTAATAAATCATTTGGTTCAATAATTCTCGGGTGTATTATACCGGTCTGGATAAGTAAAAGTTATGTTAAGGTGACGCTACAGTCCGAGGTGGACCTGAGCCACAACCAACAAGCGTCTCCAACCAGCTCGATCTTTAGCTAACTGCCTCCTGATTCGCACGTTACGAGTAAATTGGTTCAGGTCCCCTTTCACTTGCGTGCGCTACCTGAGTCGCGGTCTTCCTCTACTGCGCCGTAACTCGGGAATGGATTCAAAGATTTTCCGGGGTGGGCGCTTTACATGACTCAGTTAGCTCACTCGTTGGACTTTCAATCTCCTGGCTAAGTCGATGTCGCTGTAAAGCCCGTGCAATTTGTCGTTGTATCTCTTCCTCGGGACCAAAAATTACCCAACGAATTTTCATCTCAAAACAGTCAAAAGCAACCTCATCCACCTTTGATAAAGTCCATGCCTCTGCGCCATAGAGTAGGACTGGGATGATTAGGGTTTTATAAAGCGTCACTTTAGTTGTTCGAGAGAGGGCTTTGCTATTTAATTACCTTCTTAGCCCAAAGAAGCAACGGTTGGCAGAGTTATTCTTCGTTTGATCTCAGCGCTCGTGTCGTTGTCTGAATTTATAGCGGATCCTAAGTAGACAAAGTACCTAACTACCTCAAAGTTATATCTGTCTAGAGTGACGTTCTGCCAGAGACATCGATGTTAATTGTCCTTTCTTGTTGACAGCATATACTTGGTTTTACCCTCAATGACCGTTAAACCCATCTTCGCCGCTTCCGCCTCAATACTCACGAAAACGCCACTGACATCACGCTGCGTTCTTGCGGTTATGTCAATATCGTTGGCGTATGCGAGCAATTGGACGGACTTTTGAAAGATTGTGCCTCTGGTGTTGGTGCGTGAGTTTTGCACTATTCTTTCAAGAATGATGTTCGCATGACAGACAGATTGGTGTAGTTTGTTCGAAACTCAGGTGGTATTAAGTTTCAGTAAACTGTAAGGGTGGCGTCCAGATAACTGGGGAGTATTGAATCCTTTTTTGACATCAAAAGTCTCGGTGAGGTCTTTACCGACCTTGATCGAGCAGCGTGCATTCTCCATCGTCATCCTGCACAAACTTACGAGTTTGGCAGGGATACCAAACTAGACATTGCTCTACGAGTATATGGTGGTGGGTATAGATTTCCTCCTGGATTTTTTTTTTTTTTCAAGATCTGTCGTTAGCGATTAAAAACATTGAAGAACAGAGTGACGACACCAAGTGTCAGTTCTTCGATATCAACAAAAGTATTATACAACAAACAAAACTAAATTCTATTCTAAATATTTTAAGTATAAAAAAAGAAGAAACATCTTTATTGAGCTCACAAACTGTCATGTCGTTACATGTTGTCCACATTACCAAACTAATAAAGAGTGATGCCAATACAACATCTCCCTTTTACATATTAAAGCCAATCAAGTGATTTAATTTAATATTTCAACTCTTACTAATTTAGTTAAAAATATTACAGTTAAACAAGTGATTCAACTTCATATGCCTTGTACCTGCTCCTTAATAAAGCTTCCCTATTCTTAAGATTTGTAAGGTTTGGTTTTTCCCGTTTATACTGGGTATATTATCTCGCAGTCTTCTCCCAAAACTGAGCTCTGCAGTACTGAATCCATTTTAAAGCGGTGTATTTCTGCCAGCTCAGATTTTCCCGTGTTATTTATTTATAATTTTTCTGTTGCAAACTGCCGGAATTCGGATGAATTTAAATTTTGGAATTGCGTACCGCTGTCCGTATAGATGCATTGGGGTATCCCGTGCCGACTAAACGTTGATTTACAGACTTGTATGATGTCAGTCATTCGCATCCGTTTCAACGCCTCAACCTAGAAATATCGCGAAAAACAGTCTATAATCACGATATACCACTTATTTTCGAACTTAAACAAATCCATGGCAACCTTTTGCCAAGGATAATCTCAATCTCTTTTAAGACTCCCGGCCACAGCATAGTCCTTCGAGCTCGCACCCTTGTTTTGGTTATACCCAGATGTCCCTCATGCAGCTTTGCTAGCATAGCGCTCATCCATGATTGAGTAATAAATCTTCATCTCGGCGCTTAATTTTGTCCTCGGTGGCCATCCCTTGTTGATATATGTTAGCTGTGCTTTTATGATACGCGTAATGTTTTCGTCGTTTGTGTGTATCTTAAGCATCGATATTTGGTGAATGTATGCGTCTACTTCCTTCTCTATTTCGTCTGAAGTTGAACTATTTTTAATGGGTGTTCTGGAGAAGTGATCAGCAACTATTAAGTTTTTGCCTGGTGTATACGTTAATGAATAATCGTATCTCATCATCTTCATACGGATGCGTTGCAATTGGAGTGAGAGGTCACCTAGGCTCTTGGTTTTTAAAAGTTGAAGAAGTAGCTTATAGTCTGTTTCTATTAAAAAATGTCTTCCTATCAGGTAGTTTTTAATGCATGCCCATGCAATAGCTAAAGCCTCCCTTTTAAATTTTACAATATTTTTTTTTTCCGCTTGTATCACCGTCCGACCGTTGAGATATATGAAATCGGATACAAGTTTCCACCATGTCTCTGTAAGAGTACGGGCCCTAAACCCAGCATGGATGCATCACACGACACAATAGTTTCCTTTTCCGGCTCATACATTTTTAAATTCGGCGGTGACGAGAGAAGGTTTTTAATTTGCCTGAACGCTCTGTCCTGTACGTCTCCCCAAAAGAATGTGTTTTGATTGCATAGCAGACTTGTAATCGGCTCGAGTATCGACGATTTGTTTGCGATGTATTTTCCGATGAAAATTACCATTTCCAAGAACCGTTGAAGTTCCGTGGGGTTGGTTGGAGCTTCCATTTCCACTATTGCTTTTACTTTTTCTTCATCCAGTCTTATTTCCCCTTCGGGAATAGTATGTCCTAGATACGATAGTATGTCATTCCTGCTCCTTATATCTTCTTAAGTACCGCTTCTACGCATTGATCATGGTCCTTTCTTGTTTTTCCCCATATAAGAATGTCATCCATATGTACTATGCAAAAGTTGTGTCATTTTCCTCTGAGCTGATGTTATTCCGAAAGGTAGCCTTAAAAATTTGTACCTACCAAATGGAATTAAAAAGGTTGTTAGATCCTGAGATTCTTTAGATAAAGGGAGTTGCCAAAATCCGCTGTTGGTATCGAGTTTTGTTGCCCCTGTTAGTAGTGACAGTATGTAATCTATACCTAGGATCGGATGTACCTGCTTTTTAACCCATTTGTTAAGCTCTCTGAGATTTACACAAATACGGATAGCACCTTTTTTAAATAAAAAGGAAATTTCTAAATCCATGGTTGAAACTCCTTTTTGGTGTAGTGGTTGGAGAAACTTTGATTTTATTCGTTTCTCTTTTATGTGCGGGTGGCTCGATTATTGTCCCCCTTCCGGGCTCGAATCTGCACAGTTCGGGTCACAAGCAAACACACTACCCATTACACCGTGGCCACCTCTAATGGATAGCACCTTTCTTTGGGGCGATAACCATAGGCGCACACCAATCTGAGGCCTTCTCAACAGATGCTATAACACCCTCTCTTTCCATTTCATTCAGCTCCTCGTGAACCTTTTCCCTCAAATGCACAGGTACTATTCTTGGGGTTGATATGGCATAGGGCTCCATTTTAGGCTTTAATTCGGTTGTATAAGTTTCTTTAAACGTCCCTAAGCCTCCGAAAATGTCTTTAAATTCATGTACCCAATTCCTTGAAGAAACTTCGAATAAATTTTTAACAAAGCCCAATTTTTCTATTCCTGTTTTTCCCAATAAAGGCGTAATCGAATCCTTCGTAATATAAACCACCTCCTCAACATCCTGCTGCCCATATTTCAAACAAACGGTAGCTTTCCCCAGTATATTTATTTGCTGTTCAACCCCATATAATCTTGTACCAGTCTTCTCGATACACATGTTCCACACGTCTTCTACGGCTGATCAGGGCACTAATGTGACATCAGCGCCTGTGTCGACTTTAAACGTAATTTTCTTTTTATTTAGTCACAAATCGTATCGCTCAAATCGCCTGATCCATTTCTCCCAATCTGATGGCACAAACGAGAATTCCTCTGTAACGGTAAGGTCAACTGCATGGTTGAATTTATCGCGGCGCTATCGTTGTGTTCATTTTGCTTGTCGTGATCAGCTTTTCCTGTTTTTCATCGATCCCTATTATATGTAATTGTAGCACGTGTTCTCGATTAGTTTGCTGTATTTTTTTTCACAGGTCTATGTATATTTAATTACCTTTTTTGCTTTTCGTTTTTTGTTTTTCAGTATTTTTTTTTTGTGTTTATCTGGTCCTTTTAATTTCCGTTAATTTATCCTTTTCCTTTTTTTTTCGTATTTGTCGCTGGAAATTTTTCCTTATTTTATTTGGCTGAATTTTTTCACCGCTGCCACCATGTTGAGCTCACAAACTGTCATGTCGTTACATGGTGACAACATTACCAAACTAAAAAAGAGTGATGCCAATACAACACAAAATAAGAAACTTAGAACATTGAGTAACATAAGTGAGATAAATACTATATACTTTATACGAACATTTGTCGAAGTGCAGGTGCAATTCCTTTGTCTTTCTTTGTTTCACAAAAGACAGTAAACTCCATGTGTGCAAATCCGCGATTCCCGCGTCGTTCAATTTTGCTGCTGCAGATGTTCACCTAATCGTAAACACATAAGTCCTTACTATTTTATTTCCTTTTTTTTTAACCTTTTTATATAAAAAAGTGTAAAATGTCTTTTGGAGAGCTCCAGAACCAGCTATTGGCTCAAATTAAACATGACTTAATCAACTTTAAGAAAACAGGTGATGCACGCCAGTGAAATAATTATCTATCAACTGGGCTTTCGTTGTTAGAAGACAATCTGGTAGCTTCTCGGCTTTATCACGAAGAGGTTATGAGTGGCATTGAGTGGCAAAAGGAATTTACAAAAGAGGGTTTAGTAGCATTGTATGGGGAAATTCAGGAGACTTACCTGGAGTATCGATGTGAGTTGCTGAATGCTTTCGAAAAGTGTAGTTACCAGTAAGCTTCTTCCAGCTACGACGACGGCTACTTCCTCAGTTGCTATTAGCAAGAATAACAAGGATCTTCGTCTCCCTAAGATTCACATCTCAGAGTTTGCTGGATCGTATACCAAATGGCGGTCTTTTCATGACAGTTTCGCGTCCCTCATTCACAGCAATAATTCACTAAGTGAGAAAAAAATTGCATTATTTGAAGTCCTGTCTAACTGGTGAAGCAGCACAACTTCTTCAACAATTATCAATCGAGGCTGGGAATTACGCTACAGCTTGGAAACTCTTAACGTCGAGGTTTGATCACAAACGGGTGTTAGTCAACGCCCAATTTAAGGACCTTTCCGGTCAACCTGTGTTGGGAAAGAGTCTGCAGAAGGGTTAAAATCCATTTTAGACGTTTCGTCTGAAAGCACTCATGCTTTGGAGAACTTAGGGTTGCCAGTCAAGGAATGGGATGCTATTCTTATTTATATTTTTGTTCAAAAAGTTACCCAGTCTGACGCAGCAATTATGGGAAGAGAAGTTGGGCAGCAGTACGGAACTGCCAACAATGAAGCAGTTCAATGAGTTGCACATCACGCCAAGCCATGGTCAAAATTGGACTCGCCCCCCAGGGTTTTTCACGCTTCGGCAAAAACGAAGCAATTTCAATTCCTTAAGAAAATGCAACCGATTTTTGGGCATGGACGTGACGCATAGACAACAGTCGGTTCAACAAGTTAAGGTTTGCGAAAATTGTTTCGCCTATAGCCATACAACACGAGATTGTCCCAGTAGTAAGAGCTGCTATTTTTGTCAACAACGTCACCACTCATTGTCACACCCACGTACTCACGCACACACATTATCACATTGATAGCGCTCAAACGGAGCAGGTGACTGAACCAAAACGAACCTACATTTCGTCCAATGAGTGACAACGAATCCCATGGTAGCGTGCGTAATAAATTTTTTGCATCTCACCATATCAGCACAAGCGTCTTACTAGCTGCAGCTTTTTTCAATGTTAGATCAACTGACGGCAGACTCGTTAGTTTACATGCATTAATTAACCCAGGGTCTAAGGTAACGTTCATCTCCGAATCAGCTGTGCAGCAAATTAAACTGGTTAGACTTCACAGTCACATTCAGGTATCAGAACCGGAGGAACTACAAGCAGTGACACACATTGTCATTCGCGCAGCTCAAAAGGAGATCTTCTCTTCGGAAATACTCGACGAAGAAAACCCCAAGACGACACCGAACAATTTGAAGTCACTCAACCCCTTCTTTGATGAACGGGATATCATGCGCGTAGGGGGACGATTTCAAAATGCAGCTGTACCCTATGAGCAAAGGCACCCAGTCATACTACAACCCAATCACCACTTCACGGAACTCGTGATTAGCGACGTACATCAACGAACTATCCACGGCGGAATACAACAGATGGTAGCATATATTCGTACATATTGGATACTCCACATGAAGAGAGAAGTGAAGAAAAACATTCATACATAAATGCATAATTTACTTCCAACACAAGGCTCAACACAGTCTACCAGCACCTTGTGTTCGAATGGCCAGACCATTTGCAAATGCCGACGTCGACTACGCGGGACCGATCGAGATGAAAACTTGGAAAGGGCGTAGAGCGAAAAGCATTAAGGGCTATTTCGCAGTCTTCATCTGATTGGCCACCAAGGCCATCCACATCGAGGTAGTTTCAGACTTGACAACCCAGGCATTCTTGGCGGCATTCTGGAGATTCACTTCACGAAGAGGCACATGCAGTCAAGTCTATAGCGATTGCGGCACCAATTATGTTGGAGCTAGTGAAGAACTCGACCGCATAATGAAGGATGCCAAACACGATTGGGAAGCAGTTGCAGAACTCCTTTCGGACCAAGGTATCAAATGGAACTTTATTCCTCCAGCTTCCCCTCACTTTGGGGGACTTTGGGAAGCGGAAGTAAAATCGGTGAAACATCACCTAAAACGAACGGTTGGTAAGGAAAAGTTTACGTTTGAGGAACTCTGCACACTGCTGACATAGATAGAGGCATGTATGAATTCCAGACGTCCTCTTTCAGAAAAAAAATCTGCTACCTACCATCAAACAAAAACAATGAAAACAACACATTAATTTACTCAATATTCTTTATTTAAATCAATAAAACTTAAATCCTATTACAATTTGATCAATTTTCATAAATTAAACCAATAAAACTGAAATCCTATTAATCTACTATATTGTAATATGCGAGCTACGGCTCGAGTAGATAAAACGTTTTTCTGTGAGATTATTTCTTTATTTTCTAGTCTATAGAACAATTCAAGTTCACACTATACTATTCTTCGCAAATTCCTTCCTTACAAGGTCTCTTTCTTTTCAAATCACTTTATCTCCTTTCAATTACTTAATTCACAAATCCAAACTAATTACTTCTTCTGGTTAACTCTCAACTTTCAATTTATCACAAAATTACAACTTCGCCTATTATCACTTTTCCAATCTCTTCGTGCGGTTCGAAAACCAACTGCCTTGCCTCGATCGCCATCTGTCCTTATATAGTCGCATTTCTGATAGCCAGAAACTTCTAGCAAATTCTTCGACCACTGGAACAAGAAAATTCTGATGTAATAATTCCAAGCTGACAGCTGCAGCCAATAATCTCTTGCGGTTATAATTCTCTTGTGGTTATAATTCTCTCTTAATTCCTCGACGTCGTCTTAGACATAATCCGTACACGAACCTCGAAGGCACTTCGGAATGTGTTGCATACTTTTGGAGCGTAGTTATTATGCTACATTATGTTACAATATCATACACTGATAAAATCTAGAAGAACACAACACAAAATTCTATGTTCTCTATACGCATAATGTATGGGCATCCACAGCTGTCTTTGTCAACAAAATGGCAAGTTCATCGTCACTCTTCACAGCTGATCATCACCCATAACCACCCATCACGATTCTTCAGCCATCAAACCGCGCCGTTACCCGTTAACCGAATTAAAAACCACATTTACAACACGCATGAACACATGCGATGCATATCAACACGACGCGTACCAATGTATTCGATCTTACGAGGGTGGGTCAATAAGTCCCTGAAAAATGAAATAAGGAACCCTCTTTTCGGTACAAAAATATTTTAGGTCTATACACTTCATCCAACGTTTCTCCAATTTTTTTATGCCCTCCAAATAATGCAATTTCTCGAGCCCCTCAAAATAAGCGTTTGTTTCAGCGATGACCTCTTCATTCGGCCCAAATCTCTTACTGCCGAGCCATTTCTTCATGTTTGGAAACAAGAGGGAGGAGTTCGTAGCCTAAATCATGCAATTTTGCCATTGTGACTGCGGACTTGTGCGCCCTTGCGTTGTCCTGGTGAAAAAGAACTTTTTTCTTCGCCAAATGCGGCCGTTTTTGCTTCAAATCGGCTTGGAATCGATCCAGCAGCTCTGCGTAATATGCGTTGGTGAACGTTTTACCCTTTTCAAGGTAATCGATGTGAATAACACCACGCGTATCCCAAAAAACTGTCGCCATGACATTGTTTGCTGACAAACCCGCCTTGGCTTTTTTCGGCTTCGATTCACCAGGAGAAGCCCATTGTTTTGACTGTTCCTTGGTTTCTTGTGTGTTGTGGTGAATCCAGGTCGCAAAAATAGCCAATAATCTCTTGTGGTTATAATTCTCTCTTAATTCCGCGACGTTGTCTTAGACATAATCCGTACACGAACCTCGAATGAAAAGATACTTCGGAATGTGTTGCATACTTTTGGAGCGTAGTTATTATGCTACATTATGTTACACTGCCCCCCTCTTAGACTTGTTCGTCACGAACAAGTGCGTCCTCACTTCGGCCATTGTATCGACTCAGTCGGTCCACATGAACCACTTTCATTTTGGCCCTTGGTCCTCGCTGGATGCGGTAGACAACATTTCTGCTGCAATTTAGGTGATTTCCCCTTTTGGCGATTGGGATTATACAGCCACACTAGATCTCCTTCCTGGAATCCTGACGTTGTTGCCTTGGCATCATACGGTCGCTCGTTATCTTAATCTGGCTTCTGGTCCTTTGGTGTATGTCCCTAAGCCTTTCCCTAAGGTCCGCCACGTACTCTTCTTCATTTCTGGGCTCATTGGTAGGAGATCCAAATTTCACCTCACTGGGTAAACGAGCTATCCCACCAAACAAGATTTCGAACGGCGTATGTCGAGTGGCACTTCTATAGGCCATTAAAAACAAGGGAATCTGCTGGTCCCAATCCCGTTGGTAGTCACCTACGACCTTCGAGAGATGTTCGTCCAAAGTCCTATTGAAACGCTCCACCATACCGTCCGACTGTGGATGAAGCGGGGTTGTCCGTGTCTTTTTGATTCCGAGTAGTTGACACATCTCTTGGAAGATTCTTGTCTCGAAGTTCCGCCCTTGGTCAGAATGCAATTCCAAGGGTACATCGAATCTGCTCACCCAATTGTAGACGATCTGCTCCGCCACGGTTCTGGCTTCCTGGTTAGGGATCGGAAACGCTTCCGGCCACTTACTGAAGTAGTCCATTACTACGAGTATATACCGATTACCATTGTCGGTTTCCGGAAAGGGCCCTGCGATGTCAATGGCGATTCGTTCGAAAGGTGCTCCCACGTTGTATTGGTGCATCTTACCTCGAGTTTTGATTGTCGGACCCTTGCTAGCTGCACACACGTCGCATTTCCTGCACCAGTCTTCGATATCTTCCTTCGCTTTTAACCAATAAAAACGTTCTCGTACCTTTTCTAGCGTCTTATTCACTCCCAAGTGGCCTCCGGACGCCCCGCCATGCATTTCCTGTAACACCTCCTTGACCCTCGTCCGCGGCACGACAAGCTGCATTACAAACGACTTTCCGTCGGAGGATTCCCATTTTCTTCTCAGAACACCTTCTTGGACATGGAGGGAGTCCCACTGCGCAAAATATGCCTTTAAAGTCGGGCTTCTGTGAGAGATGTTCAGATGATCCGGTTTCTCTATGTTCTCCTTCCAGGCCAGAATCGGCTCGATATCCGGGTCTTCCTTCTGAGCGTTCCGGATCTCATCTACGCTCCAGCCGACGATAGGTTCGGCTCTCATTCTTTGGATGGAAACCAGCTCCCGTTCTTCCTGACGCGCACAATGTTTACAATCCGTTCTGCATGGTCTCCGGGCCAGTGCATCCGCATTAGAGTGGAGTTTTCCTTTACGATGCTGTATTTCGTAGTCGTAGATTTGCAGCCTTTCGATCCATCTTGTGACCTGACCCTCAGGACTCTTGAACTGTAATAGCTATTTTAAGGCTGCATGGTCTGTGCGAAGAACGAACTTCCTCCCATAGAGGTATTTGTGAAAATGCTTCGTAGCCAAGATCAAAGCTAGAAGTTCCCGCCTTGTCACGCAGTAGTTCCTTTCTGGCTTAGAGAGCACCTTGCTGAAGTACGCAACCATCTTCTCTTGGCCATCATGCACCTGGGAGAGTACGGCTCCTACCCCGACATTACTAGCATCTGTATCCACAATGAATGTTTCCCCGGGAGTGGGGTAAGCTAGTTTCGGGGCATCGCATAGCCGTTGTTTAAGTGCCTTGAAGCTCTTCTCGCACTCAATTGACCATTTG
Source organism: Pocota personata (assembly GCA_963082735.1). Lineage (NCBI taxonomy): Eukaryota > Metazoa > Arthropoda > Insecta > Diptera > Syrphidae > Pocota > Pocota personata. The sequence continues at coordinate 102,958,634 of OY720429.1, read as the reverse complement.
AATTGTTTTCCCTTTTCCGTCAACTGGTGAAGGCTCTTTGCGATCCCGGCAAAATCCTTCACGAACCGTCTGCAGTAGGTGGCTAGGCCCAGGAAGCTCCTTAGTTGGTGTTTATCTTTGGGGACTGGCCAGTTTTTCACCGCTTCGACCTTCTCTGGATCGGTTCTCACTCCTTTCGCTGAAATTATGCGCCCCAAGTACTTGACTTCTGCTCTAAACAGGGCACACTTCTTGGGGTTGAGCTTCAGGTGGGCACTTCGAAGCCTTTGAAACACATCCCTTAGATTATCTCGGTGTTGCGCAAACGATTTTCCTACCACGATGACATCACCCAAGTATACCAAACAGGTTTTCCATGTTAACCCTTGCAGAACACATTCCATCAATCGCTCGAAAGTCGCCGGAGCATTGCACAGCCCGAATGGCATTACCGTGAATTGCCATAGCCCATTTCCTGCGGTGAAGGCGGTATTCTCCCGGTCTTCTGGATGGATCTGTACCTGCCAGTAGCCATTCTTCAATCCGAGGGTGGAAAACCATTGGGCTCCTGATAGTGTGTCCAGCGTGTCGTCAATAGCTGTCTTTCTTGGTGACGTAATTGAGCTGCCGATAGTCCACGCAGAACCGAGTGTTGCCATCTTTCTTCTTAACCAGTACAACCGGTGATGCCCACGGACTTTTGGAACTTTCAATCAGACCTTCTTTCTCCATTGCCGACACCATCTCTGCAACTTCTGTCTGCTTTGCCAATGGAAGGCGCCTAGTAGGCTGACGAATTGGTCTAGTATCACCAGTGTCTATTCGATGTTGTACCAGGTGTGTTCGGCCGTATTCTCCGTCCTGTGAGGCAAATACATCAGCGTGCTCATTGATAAGATTCTCTGCCATAGTTCGCTGCTCCTGATTCAGCTCACTGGACTGGAGAATCGTCTCTCTCGTTTCCGCTGTCCAAGGTGATGGGAGAGGTTTTGGAGCATCACGTTCAGATATTGTTGCGACGGCGGTAATCGGCGTGCATTTTCCAGTCACCTCCCCTCGCCTTAGTTTGACAGTGTGCGGTCTTGCGTTCAAAACTCTCACTGGAACCATGGTGTTCTTTGGTTCGACTAACGTCTTTCCTACGATGTAGTCTTGAGAATTCTTCTCTGGGTCTGGTTCTACTATGTAGAATCGGTGGCTCCCAAGATCACCTTCCAGCTTCGTCCAAATGATTGTCTCTGAAGACGGCGGCAAAACTTCGTCTTTGCTGATGACTGTCCTTAGAGTTACGGCATTCTCGTTTCCGTACACCATCGGAATCTCCACATTTCGATACCTCAGTACTTGCATCCCGATGTCCAAGATTACTTCATTTGCTTTCATGAAGTCTATTCCGATGATGCACTCGTCGCATATATCTGCCACCAGAAACGCATGGGAGAACGTCAGTCCCGCCAAAGTAATCGTAAGACGAACTTCTCCAAACACCTTCGCCATTTCCCCTGTTGCAGTCTTCAGGCAGTAGCTGTTGGTGTTGTGCAGCCAGGAGCTTTTGACGATATCTCTTCTTACAATGGAGGCAGTGGCACCTGTGTCGATGGTGGCTACGCACTTCTTCTTGTTGATTAGTGCCTGTCTCTTGTTACCCCGCTTGGTTTGCGAAACTTGAATGGTGTTCCTGTGGGCCTCGATTCCAGTAACCAACTTCTGCCCCGCGAAATTGGTCCTTACGCATTTCCCGACTGCTGTTTTGGGAAGTCTGACCGACAGGATGCTTCCTCTCTGCTTCTCATACTTCCGCAATGTGGACAATTTCCTCGTCTAGGTGCACTTCTGCACTGCCCTCGTAGGTGTCCGGTTTGGTTGCAATTCCAGCAACGGATTTGACTTCCACGAGCTTTGTCTTCATCCATGACGGCTGTTCTCTGGCATGAGCATTCCACGACGGACATTTCCCTGACACGGTGTATTCCCTGGTATGCTTGGTCCGCAGCCTTCATTGACAAAGCGAATGCCAATGCCTCGGGGAGTGTTCGCTTTTCAGCCATCCTTACAGCCATTTGCAGTTGTCTGTCCTGAATAAAGGCCTGAATAAAAGCTTCCACCGCCATTTCGTTGATAAGCTCCTCACCAGCTTTAGGGTATGAAAGATGGGCTAGTCGGTCTATATCCGCTTGCAACTGTTGGAGCGTTTCCCCCCTTTTCTGGACTCGACTACGCAGCTGAACCATGTACACCTGCTGCATGTGTTCGCCGCATCCGGGATGGTCTGCAAGAGCTTCGCAGCTGGACCCCTCAGTGCAAACGTGAGTGCAATAGACTTCTCTTCATCGTCCCAGCTATTGGTCATTGCGGCCGCTTCGAATTACCTCTTATAAATTGGCCATGATGTTTGACCATCGAAGATAGGAGGCTGCATCTCCTTTCTTCTCAGACCGTTAGTTTAATATTCCCGTGCTTTCTGTCTCTTCACGTTGCTGAGTTCCTTAGCAAGATTTTCGACTTGCTTTCCTACTTTTTCAAACTGAGTCTCTATCTTCCCGAACTGAGTTTCATGTTTCTCAAAACTTTCATCGAATCTAGTTTCGACTTTTTCGAGTTGCGTCTCGACCTTCTCGATTTTCTCTTCGATCGCTTCGAATTTGGATTCCAAGTTCTTGTTTTGCTCATCAAGTTTGCTTTCCAAAGCATCTAGAGAATTCTTTTGTTCGCCCAGCTTAAGTCCTAGAGAATTCTTTTGTTCCTCAAGCTTAAGTTCTAGAGAGTTCTTTTGGTCGTCTATTGCTTTCTTTTGGTCATCGAGCTTAAGTTCCAGCGACTTTTTTTGGTCTTCTATTGCTTTCTTTTGTTCGTCCATGACTGACTTAAGTTGCAGGAGCAGACTTGTTATACCCGGGTCGGCTACTGTACTTGCTGGTTCCTCTTCCACGTCAAACTCTACGTCATGGGGATTTTCACTTTCTTGCTTTACTGCTTCTTCCAGACGAATCAGTAGGGCATCTTTTCCCCCAGTTGTGTCGAGATTCCGCTTACTGAGTTCTGCCTTTAGTTGAATTATAGTTAGTTTTCCCAATTTGCGACCCATTTTGCGCAACTAATTAACTCAACACAGAAATGTTTTTTTTTTTTTTTTTTTATTGTGCAATTTCACACCACAGAAATAGTTATTCACAGAATAAGTTTTATCCCACTTCTGACACCAATGTAATATGCGAGCTACGGCTCGAGTAGATAAAACGTTATTCTGTGAGATTATTTCTTTATTTTCTAGTCTATAGAACAATTCAAGTTCACACTATACTATTCTTCGCAAATTCCTTCCTTACAAGGTCTCTTTCTTTTCAAATCACTTTATCTCCTTTCAATTACTTAATTCACAAATCCAAACTAATTACTTCTTCTGGTTAACTCTCAACTTTCAATTTATTACAAAATTACAACTTCGCCAATTTTCACTTTTCCAATCTCTTCGTGCGGTTCGAAAACCAACTGCCTTGCCTCGATCGCCATCTGTCCTTATATAGTCGCATTTCTGATAGCCAGAAACTTCTAGCAAATTCTTCGACCACTGGAACAAGAAAATTCTGATGTAATAATTCCAAGATGACAGCTGCAGCCAATAATCTCTTGCGGTTATAATTCTCTTGTGGTTATAATTCTCTCTTAATTCCTCGACGTCGTCTTAGACATAATCCGTACACGAACCTCGAAGACACTTCGGAATGTGTTGCATACTTTTGGAGCGTAGTTATTATGCTACATTATGTTACAATATCATACACTGATAAAATCTAGAAGAACACAACACAAAATTCTATGTTCTCTATACACATAATGTATGGGCATCCACAGCTGTCTTTGTCAACAAAATGGCAAGTTCATCGTCACTCTTCACAGCTGATCATCACCCATAACCACCCATCACGATTCTTCAGCCATCAAACCGCGCCGTTACCCGTTAACCGAATTAAAAACCACATTTACAACACGCATGAACACATGCGATGCATATCAACACGACGCGTACCAATGTATTCGATCTTACGAGGGTGGGTCAATAAGTCCCTGAAAAATGAAATAAGGAACACTCTTTTCGGTACAAAAATATTTTAGGTCTATACACTTCATCCAACGTTTCTCCAATTTTTTTATGCCCTCCAAATAATGCAATTTCTCGAGCCCCTCAAAATAAGCGTTTGTTTCAGCGATGACCTCTTCATTCGGCCCAAATCTCTTACTGCCGAGCCATTTCTTCATGTTTGGAAACAAGAGGGAGGAGTTCGTAGCCTAAATCATGCAATTTTGCCATTGTGACTGCGGACTTGTGCGCCCTTGCGTTGTCCTGGTGAAAAAGAACTTTTTTCTTCGCCAAATGCGGCCGTTTTTGCTTCAAATCGGCTTGGAATCGATCCAGCAGCTCTGCGTAATATGCGTTGGTGAACGTTTTACCCTTTTCAAGGTAATCGATGTGAATAACACCACGCGTATCCCAAAAAACTGTCGCCATGACATTGTTTGCTGACAAACCCGCCTTGGCTTTTTTCGGCTTCGATTCACCAGGAGAAGCCCATTGTTTTGACTGTTCCTTGGTTTCTTGTGTGTTGTGGTGAATCCAGGTCGTAAAAATAGCCGAATTTTTCAGGAACATCGCCCATCACACATTTAAAGTTGTCAAACGAATGCGTTTGTTGACGAGGCACCCATCTTGAGGATAGATTTTTCATGTCCAAATATTTATGTAAAATCGAATTCACTGAGCCATGTGGCCTCTTCAAACTCGCGCACTTTCACTCGCCGATCGTCCATTATCAATCCATTGATTTTGTCGACCATTTCTATTGTGGTGACCTCAATTGGGCGACCAGAACGTTCAGCCTCACTCCTGCTTGAACGACCGCACCGAAATTGAGTAAACCAGTGGTGAATTGTTCCAATCGATGGTGAAGAGTCCCCACAATATTTGTCAAGCTTTTGTTTGGTTTGCGTGATAGTTTTTTCTCGCAAAAAATAGTGTTTAATGACCACTCGAAATTCCCTTTTTTCCATTTTAACGAAAATGCTAGTAGGCGTCTATATAAAATGGCTGCCACAACAATACTATTTGACAGATCTGTCTTAAAATTTGGGTGCGTTTTTTTGAAAGATGATTCTTGACAAAAAAAAAAAAATTAAATTTAAGGTGACGACACAATTTGTGTTAATTTCCGGGGACATATTGACCCACCCTCGTATTTACATAAATTACGCACACTCAAAACTTATTTGCACTGCACTTTATACTAAATTATACACTTACATTTCTTTTGTTTTTTTTTATTTTTATTTTTTCACGTGAATCTCCATACAAAACTTACGTACTTAACGTACGTGTACCCAAATGATTGAACAATTCCTGCTTTCTTCAGATGTCTACGTGGTCAGTCTCTGGACTATTCTTTCCCGCTCCAGTCGTCTAAGGTCGAGATGTATTTTGTGTAGGTGTCTACTGCATCCCATTTTGCTTGCGACTGTAGCATGTGCCCTATTATGTTTTCAGGGTTTGGTATTTCCTCCATTTGCCTCGTGGGGAAATACACATGCTCAACGTCTTCTTGTCTTTCCTCGCAGGACGGACAACTGGGTGTGTCATCAAGTTTAAACTTGTGTAAGTAGGCACGAAAGCATCCATGCCCACTTAGCATTTGAGTCATGTGGAAGTTTAGCTCTCCGTGTTTACGTTCTATCTAGTCGCTGATTGTCGGGATAAGTCGGTACGTCCATCGACCTTTACCTGATGCATTCCAGAGCTGGTGCCATTTTCGTAGACTGACAGTTCGTTCAGCTTCTCTTAAGTCATTTGTTCCCTCAGTGGTGTTCGTTTCATCATTTTTGTCGTCCACGTTATTTTTCTTTTCATCTGATAACAGGTCAATGGGGACCATTCCTGCAATGACTCGTGCTGCATCGATAGATGTTATGCGATATGCACTACATACCCTCAGGGCGCATAATCTGTACGTTGTTTCGATTTTCTTCTTATACGAGTACGACTTGGTCTTCATAGCTCCTGCCCAGATTGGTGAAGCATATAGGATTATTGACTTGATTACACTCGCATATGTACGGTCGTCTTCGGTTATACCTTGGTCCTCTTACGTTTGGCATTATCCGCATTAGTGCATTATTCACTCGTGAGATTTTCTCACTTACATGCTCCAGGTGTTGTTTAAATGTTAGCTTAGTATCGACCACCACCCCCAAATACTTGATTGCTTGATTGTTTGATTGTTTCGATTTAATCTCGTGTCACCGCTACAGTGATGGTAATTGTTTTGCACTTTTTCGTGCTGCTAGTCAGCACCGCTTATGTTTTATTTTCCGCAAGCTTTAGGCTTACTGAAGTAAGCCATTTTTGGACTATCCTAATAGTGTCGTTGCTGATTTGTGTAATTTCCTCAACAAATTTGGCCACTACGATGATGGCGATATCATCAGCAAATCCTACGAGTTTTGCTTCTTCTGGTATTGATAATCGAAGAATGTCATCATACATAATATTTCACAATAGCGGCCCTAAGACAGAGCGCTGTGCCACACCACCCGTGACAATGTATTCCTTAATACCTTTATTTATATTATACAATAGGATCCGCTGCCTAAAATAATTCATTATTAAGTTTATTAAATATATATATACATATTCACTCCCAAGTGGCCTCCGGACGCCCCGCCATGCATTTCCTGTAACACCTCCTTGACCCTCGTTTGCGGTACGACAAGCTGCATTACAAACGACTTTCCGTCGGAGGATTCCCATTTTCTTCTCAGAACACCTTCTTGGACACGGAGGGAGTCCCACTGCGCAAAATATGCCTTTAAGGTCGGGCTTCTGTGAGAGATGTCCTGATGATCCGGTTTCTCTATGTTCTCCTTCCAGGCCAGAATCGGCTCGATATCCGGGTCTTCCTTCTGAACGTTCCGGATCTCATCTACGCTCCAGCCGGCGATAGGTTCGGCTCTCATTCTTTGGATGGAAACCAGCTCCCGTTCTTCCTGACGCGCACAATGTTTACAATCCGTTCTGCATGGTCTCCGGGACAGTGCATCCGCATTAGAGTGGAGTTTTCTTTTACGATGCTGTATTTCGTAGTCGTAGATTTGCAGCCTTTCGATCCATCTTGCGAACTGACCCTCAGGACTCTTGAACTGTAATAGCCATTTTAAGGCTGCATGGTCTGTGCGAAGAACGAACTTCCTCCCATAGAGGTATTTGTGAAAATGCTTCGTAGCCAAGATCAAAGCTAGAAGTTCCCGCCTTGTCACGCAGTAGTTCCTTTCTGGCTTAGAGAGCACCTTGCTGAAGTACGCAACCACCTTCTCTTGGCCATCATGCACCTGGGAGAGTACGGCTCCTACCCCGACATTACTAGCATCTGTATCCACAATGAACGTTTCCCCGGGAGTGGGGTAAGCTAGTATCGGGGTATCGCATAGCCGTTGTTTAAGTGCCTTGAAGCTCTTCTCGCACTCAATTGACCATTTGAATTGTTTTCCCTTTTCCGTCAACTGGTGAAGGCTCTTTGCGATCCCGGCAAAATCCTTCACGAACCGTCTGTAGTAGGTGGCAAGGCCCAGGAAGCTCCTTACTTAGTTGGTGTTTATCTTTGGGGACTGGCCAGTTTTTCACCGCTTCGACTTTCTCTGGATCGGTTCTCACTCCTTTTGCTGAAATTATGTGCCCCAAGTACTTGACTTCCGCTCTAAACAGGGCGCACTTCTTGGGGTTGAGCTTCAGGTGGGCACTTCGAAGCCTTTGAAACACATCCCTTAGATTGTCTCGGTGTTGCGCAAACGTTTTTCCTACGATGATGACATCATCCAAGTATACCAAACAGGTTTTCCATGTTAACCCTTGCAGGACAATGTGCCCTTTCTACTTCACCGTTTGCCTGAGGGTAAGATATGCTAGTTGCAAAACTCCTCAAATAGTGCGTTACCAAATTCCATACCATTATCGGTTATGATCATTGTTGACAATTCGAAATTCAGAACCCATTCATCAACAATTGTCTTAGCTACTGTTTCCATAGCTTTGTCCTTTCAGGGTATGAACTTTATGAATTTTGATAAATCATCCTGTATCGTTAATCCAAATTGGTGGCCATCTTTTGTTCGGTTAGGTGAGCCAATTATTTCCATAGATACCTTCTCGAGGGCCCTCTCCGCTGAAGTAATAATTTTCATCCGATTCCTCATTGGGTGTCGAGTGACCTCTTCTGCCTTATAGTATTCGCAGTTCTTAACATATTGCACAGACTACATAGTGCCCTATTTAGACTTTCATAACCCGTTTTCCAGTTCATTTCCGAGATGAATGGGAAACTTATCCCGCTAAATGACAACTCCATCTCCATCTACACTGGTGGAATTGGAACAAGTCAATGAAAGCTATACCATCAGATGATATCACCTTTTTCATTGGCAGCGATAAGAGCGATTTCCGCCACACAAATAAAATCAAAGTTTGTGCGTTGCTGTCGCGAAGAGCTATGGGTTCTTGGTACGCAACACAATGTAAAGCTGTGCTGGGTACCCGGACATAGTGGCGTTTCAGGAAATGAGAAGGCTTCTCAGCTGGCAAGGGAGGGTTCAGCTCGAAATCCTTAACGAGCTGACCCATCAATTAAGACACCACCCTGCAACCTGAACCTAGAAGTTAGAAATAAAATGATTGCCATAGCAAATAGCAGATGGAAATCACTAGAATCCTGTACAATTACAAGAAAACTCTGGCCGCTATACAATAAAAATCGTACCGAGCAAATCCTACATTTGCAACAGATATATCTTATCTGGTCTAGTGGGGATGATAACTGGACATAACTTTTTACGTTATCACACAAAGAAATTGGGAATAAGCGAAGAAGATATTAAGTGCGCAACTAAGTTCTCGCTGTTTTTTTTTTTTTTTATGAAAATGCAACATTATTGTGAAAAAATGGTTAAGAATGAATCATTCAAAGTATTGCCCATCGCTAGCTACAACTTTTTCCCATCTTTCTGGCAGAGCTCGAATACCGTTGCGGTAGAAGTGTTCATCTTTTGAGGCTATCCACGAATCAAGCTATTTATTGATGTCTTCATATGAGCGGAACTGCTGACCAGCCAGACTATGTGCCATTGAACGGAACAAGTAATAATCGGATGGCGCAATATCTGGGGAATATGTCGGGTGGGGTAGGACTTCCCATTTGAGCGTTTCCAGGTAGGTTTTAACGGGTTTGGCAACGTGAGGCCGAGCGTTTTCATGCTGTAGAATCACTTTTTCGAGCCTCTGCTCATATTGTGGCCGTTTTTCGCGCAGTGCTCGGCTCAATCGCATCAATTGAAGTCGATACCGTTCCCCAGTGATGGTTTCGTTGGTTTTCAACAGTTCATAATAAATGAGACTGTCCTGGTCCCACCAAATACACAGCATAATTTTCGCAGCATGAATATTCGGCCGAGCCGATGACGTAGGAGCAAGAGATTGCTGTAATGAATCCATTTTTCATCACACGATGCGATGAAGAAAACCCTTCCTTTTTTGCCGCTGGAGCAGTTGTTCACAGGCAAAAAAACGACGCTTAACGTCCCTTGGCTTCAAATCATAAGGAACCCAAGTTCCTTGTTTTTGAATCATTCCAAACGCATGCAATCGCTTGGAAATGGCTTGACGGCTAACACCTAATGCTGAAGCAAGCTGTTGTTTATTATCCTCATCGAGCAATGCGTCTTCGAAGGATTGTGGCCTTCCTTCACGCGGACGGTCGTCAACATCGAAATTACCGTCTTTGAAGCGACTGAACCAATCACGGCGCGTTGTTTCACTTAGAGCAGCATCTCCGTAAACTTTATGGAGCTATCGATGCGCTTCAACTGCCGTTTTCTTCGAATGAAAGAAGAAAATCAACACTTCCCGCAAATGACGATTATTTGGCACAAAAACAGAGATTTTCACACATCCAAAAGTATATGACGCCAAAACAAAATCACTAATGTGTCAAAACAGTTTGTTTACCATATGTCTAAGCTCGGTTCATGACGTTTTGGGTATGTCTATTGACAACTTAGTTGCGCACCTAATAGTATTATAGAACGAGTTATTTTTTCGTTTGGACCATAATTTGTCCGATGATTGGGAACATACAAAATATTGTATCTGTTTCTTATGTTTCTTTCTGGAATATAGAAAGAAACCAGAGCAAGTAACTCGGCTGATTTAAAAGTACCACTTAAGATATCTTTTATAAAAATAACGCATTGAGTTTGTCTGCGGCTTTCTAGGGTTTTTAAATCCTTTAGCACACATCTTGAAAAATAGTCAGGCAATCCGTCAGACCATCTTAGAATTCGCAAAGAAAAATGAACGAATCTTCTTTGAATTTTCTCTATTTTTATAACAGCCTTCTTATAAAATGGAAACCAAATGACAATATTATTCTAAGATGGGCAACACTAAAGACATAAAAATCATCTTTAGAGTGTAAACGTCTTTAAAAACTGCTGAAGTTTTTTTTAGAAAACCTAACACAGAACTCGCCTTAGATACAATAAAATTAATATAAGCCTAGAAAGTTATTTTGAAGTCAAAAATAACGCCAAGATCTTTCACCTCACTGACTTTTGAGAGAAGTTCATTGCCAAATTTATAGGTGAAAGTCACAGGCACAAATTTTCGGTGAACACTAAAGATTTTGCACTTTAAAATATTTAGCTCTACAGGTTGTATTTGCACTACTTTAGAAATAAATCAATATCTTTTTGGAATCTAAAACAGTCGAGGCTTGAAGATGCAAACATTAGACAGTTCGAAAACTTTAGAATAGCCGGAATATCATTCACGAACAATTTGAATAAAAGCGGTCCCAAATGACTACCCTGTGGAAGACCTGACTCCACATTAATGAACTTGGATTTGAAACCATCAATTTGAACAACTTGTTTTCGGTTCGATAAGTACAACCGCAACCAATTCAAGAACTTTGAGTTGAATGCAAGCTTTTTAAGTTTTTGTAATAATAGGTCACGGTGAATTCTGTCAAACGCCTTAATAAAATTTGTCGGCCTGTTTGTGATTTTCTATGACATTTAAACAAATATGAGAAAAAATGCACAAGTTTTTTTTTTTTTTTTTTTTTTTTTTATAATTCGCGCGCGCCAAAAGGATTATGAATACCTTTATACTGTTACAGGGCACGGGCTTTTAAGGACAAGGGGAAGAGGAACAGAGGAGAAGCCTATGCACGTTGGCTTTAAATGTTTGAAGGTTGTAGTGATGGGGAAATACAGAGCTTGGTAGATCATTCCACATTCGTGTCGTTCGGCTTATAAACGAATCCCTATATTTAACAGTACGACCGAAGTTAGGCTTTAGGGAAAACTGATGTGCATTCGAAGCATGTCGCGTATTGCGGGTGAAATTTTGAAGGGGAGGAATGCAACTGGCTATTTCGCTGGAGCATTTTTTGTAGAAAAAACGATAAAACAGGGAGAGACAGGAGACATTTCTCCGATGTTCTAATGAATGAATGGAATTCACAATGTCTCTATCACCTATGAGTTTTAACGCGCGATTTTGTACCCTATCAAGAATGTGCAGAACGGTCTTGGGTGCACCAGACCAGATATGGGCGTTATATTCCAGCTTAGGGCGGATGAATGCCTTATAAATTGAGGCCAGATCAGACGGGGTAAAATATTTCTTGCACCGTTTAAGGAATCCGAGACATTTTGCAGCATTTTTGGCGACCTCGAATATGTGATCATTCCATCGAAGATGGTTATTAATACACATACCGAGAATGGCAAGTCTTTCGGTTTCAATGATGCAAGTACCATCCATGGATAATGGTTGAGGGTTTTGGTTTCGCTTGAGAGACAGAAGACAGCATTGTGTTTTGGAAGCATTAAATTCCACGCGGTTGGTTGAACCCCATTTAATTATGCTGTCCAGGTCGGAATTTAATGTGTTTAACATACGTTGCCGTTCCCCTTCTACGGCCGAAGAGCAAAGACGTGAGTTAGGGAACGAATATGAAAAACTGAGGGTACTGTCATCAGCGAAGGAATGGATTGGATTAGAAGTTGCAGACAAGAGATCATTTATAAAAATGAGAAAGAGAGTCGGAGACAAAACAGAGCCTTGGGGAACACCAGCATTTATTTGGTGAATTACAGACTTGAAGCCGTCCAAAACAACTTGTATTGAACGCCCCGAAAGGTAATTTCTAATCCATTGAAGAAGAGACTCATCGATGCCATATGCACGCATTTTCGACAAAAGAGCCTGATGCCAAACTCTGTCAAATGCCTTTGAAATATCAAGCGCAACCATCTTGGTTTCGCCGAAGTGATGGAGAGATTGGTTCCACTTCTCGGTGAGATATGCCATCAAATCACCAGTGGACCTGTTGCTACGAAAACCATACTGCCGGTCATTAAGGAGTTTTCGTGAATCGAGATATTTCATAAGCTGACGATTTATCAGCGTTTCCATGACCTTGGAAAGAAGGGACGTAAGTGCAATGGGTCGGTAATTGGACGGGGAGGAAGATTCTCCTTTTTTGGGGACGGGCTGGACAAATGCTGTTTTCCATCTACTCGGAAAGAGCCCTGAAAAGTAGGATAGACAGAAAAGCTTACGCAGAGGTTTTGCCAGCGTAGAAGAACACCTCTTCAGAACTATGGGGGAGATACCATCTGGACCAGCGGATTTGTGTATGTTAAGACCTTTGAGTACTCCTGCAACTGTACGAGTGCGAAAGTGGACTTGTCCCATGGATAATTTGACGCTCTCAAATACAGGTGGAGACGAAGCATTATCTGGCAGTGTTGAGTTCGCTGCAAAGTGAGCAGCAAGCAGATTAGCTTTGTCTAAGGAGCTGACAGCTGGAATGTCATTGTAAATGCAGACGAGGCAGAATTTTTAATATTTTTGACGAATGACCAAAAATTTTTACTACCTTTGGGTCATTGTAGGATTTTTTGCCTCAATTTTTGGTCATGTAAGAATTTTACACGTCGAATGTGGGCATTGCAGTCTTTTCTGGCTTGTTTAAACTTCATTCGGTTTTCCTCAGATTTGTTGGCTTTATAAGACCGAAAACTTACTTCTTTTAACCTGATGGCCTCTTTACAGCTCTGGTCAAACCACGAGTTTTCCTTAGGTTTAATGCTCTTTATTCTGTTAGGAATAAAGTCATTCATACCTAAGAGGATAGTGTTAGTGATCATATCAGCAGCGGCATCCACGTCGCTATCGAGGAAGCATAGCGACCAGTTAAAACTCCTAAAGAAGCTATTGAGGCCGCTCCAGTTGGCTTTCTCGTATTGCCATACTTTTCTTTTAGGAGTTTTTTCTTTAACTGTGTGGTCAGAGTACGAGAATTTAGCTGATACGATATTGTGGTCGGACCGACCTAGAGGCGCTAGAACATCAATGGTGTATTTATCAGGGTGAGAAGTAAGAAACAAGTCTAAGGTGTTGGCGGAATGACTTTCAATGTCCGGTATACGTGTAGGCTCATTTACAAGCTGAGTCAAATTGTTAATCTCAGCAAAAAGTTCAACATACCTTCCTTCGGGTGTTGTCTGGCCAGAATGTTGAAGCCAATCCGAATTGTGTATATTGAAATCGCCCGCAATGACAATTTCAGTATGAGGATACAAGGAGACAATTCGAGTGATGGAATCGGACAACGCATCAAATTCATCAAAAGTTGAGTTGCTGTCCGCACTAGGGCTTCTGTAAATAAAGCAGTAGTGAATTATTTGCTTACGGACGGTGAATTTTAGCCATTTGAAATTAAATTCCGGGTTGGAACAGTGGCCATACTGTGGTGGAACTTGGTAAGCAATATCACTACGGACATAAATGGCGAGGCCACGGTGGGGAAAGAATAATGACACTAAGTTATATCCAGGCAGTTTCAAATCAGAAGATTCTTCCACTACCTGTGTTTCGCTTATTGCCAGAACAGCTGGTTTATGGGAATGGGCGTGGGCGTACATATCGAAGAAATTCGTTCGAAGCCCACGAATGTTGGTAAGATCAACCCTAAATTCCCTCATCACTACAACATAGAAACACAAAAAGACACAACTCTGACGTAACTAAGCAAAACTGTGAAGTGTAGATCCAAAGAATAGTTTTCCAAAACAAACTGTCGCAGGTGCTATGCCCAAACGACAATCAGCTGAGGTCCGCTATTCGGATAAACATTCACAGTCCGCTATGCATCAAATGTTACACTCTCTCAGTCATCGCAACTGGAAGTATGTACATATATAGCACATGCTCCAATTGCGATAACGAAGAAGCGCAACAGCGAGTGAGTGGGGGTGGTAAGATGGAATGCACCGGCACTGAATTGTGTTTATATATATATATTTTTTTTTTTTATTATTATTTATTTATTTATTTTTTTTTTTTTCCACTGCACTTCACGGAATTTGATTAGGCGCGCGCGATCGATTTTTTTTTTTTTAGTAGATGGAATTTTTTTATTTTTTTTTTCTTTAAATTTATTATTTTTTTTTTTTTTTTTGACACGACGATGCGAGTATGATCTCGTGTGCGCTCGACGGCGTGTGCGCTCGACGGCAGGCAAAAGGCAACAACCTTTTACAGTTGAATGGCTGCTCACAAACCCATGCTGTTTTGGCGTTATCGATTCTTTGACCCAGAAATAGAGAAATAGTCTGAGTAACTAATTTTTCGAACAGCTTTGGTACTGCAGAAAGTTTTGAGATAGGCCCATAATTTTTAATCTGGTGTTTGAGATTTCTTTTGTAAATTGGATTCACGTACGATATTTTCCAAACGGCAAGAAAGTTTCCAGTCGAAAAAAACTCATTAAAAATAATCTTCAATGCACTGCGGCACATTTCGACAATACAAGTGGAGGAATGGAATTCACTCCAGCTATTTTGTTAGAATCGAGGGCAGTTAAGCCGTCAAAAATTTCCGGGTTTGAAAAGGAACCTAGTCTACAATGAAAGTTAAGTTGGGGTATAAATAATTGATGATGGTTATAACATTCGTGTTATAATTTGATTGAAAATATTTAGTAAAGAGATTACAAGACGATTGTATATCGTGTTGTGCCCAAATCAAAGACGACACACATTTCTTCTTGACACAGTGGCGCAGTGACATTTAGTCATTCTATAGTCATAACACAGCATGTTATGTTACTCGAGTCACTCGATATCCAATACACAACCGAGGTCTTCAATATCCACATGTGTTCGCTTTACCTTCCGAAAACGAAACATTTTTTTTTTTCTTTTTTTAGAGGAAGGGGAGATCTTCAAAAGATACTGATGATCCGAGTAATCAGCATGCCGGATTTTTACCGACTAAAACCACCTCCCACATAATTGCGATCTAGTCACTTGGACTAATAAGCAATTTTTTTCTGACATCTTAGTCTTTGTATGAGTTACACCCCCTGGTGACCCTTTATTTCGAGTGTGTATGTATTTATAAGCAAGTATATACATTTTTATTTTTCTTATATTAAGTTAAATCGAGAGGTTTTGTTCTTTTAAGCCTTCGTAATTGATTTTCATTATGCATTAGTTTTCTTGCATCTATGTTTATATGCTCTTCTAGCTTTTCTTTGTGTTTTTTTGCATGTTTTAGAATTTCTGCAGATACACTTTCTACCTTCAGGTCTCGATGAAGGTCAGTATTTCTTATGTACCAAGGTGCATTTACTATATTTCTAAGGACCTTATTTTGGAAACGTTGTATTTTGTCTATGTTTGTCTTTTTGGCACAACCCCATAGTTGGATTCCATATGTCCATGTTGGTTTCAGAATTTGATTATATAAAAGCACTTTATTTCCAATTGATACGGATGAGTTTCTTCCTATCAGCCAGTGCAGTTTTCTATATTTGATTTCTAACTCTTCTTTTTTCTTTTTTACGTGCTCATTCCATCTCAACTTTGCATCTAGAGTCATACCTAAATATTTCGCTGTATTAGCGCATGGAACTATTTTCTGGTTTATAATAATTGGTATATATTCAATTTTTTTATTAGTAAACAACATGGACTGACTTAGACTCGTTTAATTTGATTCTCCACTTATTAGTCCATTCACAGATTTTGTTTATGCCAATTTGTAGTTTTTCTGTGGATTCTTCATTGGTTCTTCCTACTGCTAGTATTGCAGTATCATCTGCGAATGTTGCCATAGTGTGGTTTTCTAATTTAGGAATATCACTAGTATATAATAAGTATAATATTGGGCCCAGTACACTACCTTGCGGTACGCCGGCCTTTATTTCTCTTAGATTTGAATAAGTACTCTGTTGTTTTATTCTGAAATGTCTTCCATCTAGATACGATTTCAGAATAGAAGCATATTGATTTGGCAACATACATCTCAGTTTATAGATAAGTCCTTCGTGCCATACTTTATCAAAGGCCTGCGCCACATCTAAGAATACAGCCGAGCAAACTTTCCTTTTTTCTAGTGCTTCTTCGATTTTATTCGTAATTCTGTGTACCTGTTGTATCGTAGAGTGCTGCCTTCGAAAACCAAATTGATGGTTCGGAATCAGCTTTTTCCTTTCAATTATTTTATTTAAACGCTTTGCGAGTACTTTCTCAAACACTTTTGATATCATTGGCAATAACGAGATAGGTCTGTAAGATGACACTTCATTTGGCGGTTTACCAGGTTTGGGAATCATTAGGACGTCAGCAACCTTCCACAAACTAGACACATATTTAAGCTTAAATGTGGCATTTATTAAATTTGTTATTTTTATTATTGCCTTCCTTGGTAAGTTCTTTAGTACGACACCAGATATAAGATCATATCCAGGACTTTTCTTTGCATTTATTTCATGCTTAATTAAGTTGTAAATTTCATTAGGAGTTGTGAGCAGAATTTCTTCACTTTCTTCTTCTGAAGGACCTATTAACGTAGGTTGTATACTTCCATTTTCAACTGGTGGTTTAAATATGTTTTCTAGGTAGTCTGCGAAGAGAATGTTTTTGTCCTCATCGCTTCTTGCCCAGTTTCCATCAGTTGCTTTGATTGGAGGTATTTGCACAGTAGGCTGTTTTAATCCTTTTGTTGCTTTCCATAGAGAGTAATTAGTTACGTATTCAGCTGTTAACCCTCTGAGGTACCTTTTCATTGAATCTTCCTTAAATTTTTTAATTTCTCTTCTTAGTTGTTGACAGAGGTTGTTTAGCTTGGCTTTATGTTGTGGAGCTCTTGTTTTCTGCCACGTTCTTCTTGCTCGTCTTTTATCTGCTACTAAATCTTTTATTTCTTTCGTGTAGTTTCTTTTTGTGTTCGTTCTCTTTAGGGCAGGGGTGCTTTCCCAGGCCGATTGCTGAATATCGCTGACCAACTTATGCAGTTCTTTTTCTACATCATTTTTGGTTATGAGGGGTATTATTAAATCTATTTTACTCGTTAAGTTCAGCTTGGAGGCTTGCCAATCTGTTCTGTTATTTGTTAAAGTTTTAATATTTGTATTTTTAATTATATGTTCACTCATTTGGAGAATTATAGGTGAATGGTCAGAGCTTAGATACTCGAACTCATCTATGTGTATATAACTGCTTGACAAATTTTTGATTATGAAAAAATCAATTAGATCTGGTATCTTATTTTTGTCTGTAGGCCAGAACGTGGACCTTCCTGTCGAAAGAATTTCGCATTGATGTTTTTGAATAGCAGCATAAAGTTCTTTTCCTCTCGTTGTTGTCAATCTGGATCCCCAGTTAAGGTTTTTGGCATTAAAATCTCCACCTATTATGTATCTGTTTCCTAGTTTTTCAAAAAAATCTGAATATTCTTTTTTAATTGAATGTTTTGGAGGACAGTAAATAGAAACGATATTAATTTTTTTATGCTTAGCTTTTATACACACTGCTGTAGCTTGTATTTTCTCTGTTATATACTTCAATTCCTCATGTTATTGTATATTATTTTTTACTATTACTGCACTTCCACCCTTAGCTGTGTTTTCAGGGTGAGCGGTGTGGTAGATTTTGTAGTTTTTAAATTTTGTTTGCGTGTTTTCTGAGATAAGACAAATGTCTATGTTATTTGTTTCAAGAATCACCTGCAATTCCTGTTGATGTTGCAGGAGACCATTTGCATTCCAACATATCACTTTAAGATTTTGATCCATGATTATGCTTATGTACTTTGTCCTTGGTATTTTCTAACTTTTTAAGTCGAAAACGAAACATGTGTGTCACAGAAGTGTGTCACCCAAGTGTTACGAATCATCCAATGAGCAACCGAAAACGAAGAATGTGTGTCGCATTGGTGACCAATCCCATATCACATTACGGACTTGATCCGATGCTCGAGTATTGGAAAAAGAGGAAAGGCACGAACTATGACGCGAAGGAAAACACTTTTTTTTTTATCTTTTCTATGCCTTGTTTTTAATATTTTCTAAATTCTTTAGTACCTTAATAAAGCTACGGAAGTTTAAAAATAGATATATTTTTAAAAGCCGGAACAAATTGATCAATACTCTCAAATATTGAGTTTTTAATAGTGACATATATGTCATTTAGAGATTTATTATGAAATCTATGTCCCCGAACTATTGAAATTCAATGCAATGAAATCAGCCTTGGCAAAGTTTAATTTACAATTTTCGCTCAAGCGTTTCAAACTAAACTCATAAAATTCAAAAGTTACACAGACTGCTTTGTGATGGCATTGGTTATTAACCAAAGGAAAATCAGATAGACATAGAGAGAACATTACGGCGTTTCCAAAACCAATATTACGGCGTTTCCAAAACCAATATTATTGATTTGGAATAAATCTATTTCATTACATTCATGACCTTATTTCATTACCTTCGCATGAGGGAGTGTCGTTGCAGCGTTTGGCAGTATGACCAATTTTTTGGCAACTGCGGCACATGCGGGTTGACGTAGTATTCGTCTACTTTGATGTTGTACCAGCCAACGTTAGCAGTAGTGGGGGGTCGGAAAAGGTCAAATGTGAAGAGGACTAGGCCAGAAGGATTTTGTTTCCCGTCAAAGGTTTTTTTTAAATTTGTAAACTTCTTTAACTCCTTGTGAACTCATTTCATCGACTATTTCTTTCTCTGATTCGTTAATTAAGCACGGATAAGAATTAAGATTTTTCCTGACTTGACGAGAATCAGTAGACTGCCATCGCGCAACTGGCTAATACTTTCATAAGCAGTACTTATGCCTTTTTTAGAAGGAAAATGCTGTAGTTAGAAAAAGGTTTTGTTGTGGGGTCGGCGGGGGAGATTACAACGAATTTTGGGTTAGAATCGGAATTCAAAGGAGTGAACTTTTCAAAATTTGGTCTTTTGTGTCTTTTACTCTTGGGTTCCAACGGCAATTCTTCTGCGAGAATGCCATATATACCATATGGATTCCCCACTAGCACATCGCGTGACACTTGGGCAATTTAAAAAAAAAAAATTGTTAACCCCTATAAGCGTTGAGAGTTTATTTTTTACTTAACGCAAGGAATACTATACGCGTGAGTGTGAGTGAGTGAGTGAGAGAGAATGCTATGGAGATAGCGAGAAAGACACAAACGAAAAAAGAGCGAGAACACTGACCGAGGAACGATGTTGTCGGCTCTAGAGATAGTCGATGACTGAGAAAAATGTAACATGAGTGGCAGCAACCGAAAACCATTTTCTTTGGAAGATAAAGTTCAAATTTTTTACGTATGTAAAATAAGAGAGCTCAAGCCTTTCATTTGTACCATAGAAAAATAAAAAATTAACAAAAACATTAAAGAGAACGAATAATGTTTCAAAATCTCAATTGTGAATTTCCAAAAGTGGAATGGAACCATTTTTAATCTTTTTCTAATGGAGCGCAGAAATCACGTTCCAGTTAGCGGTCCCATTTTGAAGTCTAAAGTATACAAATATTTCACAAACAATTCTGCAAAAGAATCATTCATCGGTAGTGACGGTTCGCTAACTAAATTTGAAAAAAAAAAGTAAAATTCGTTTAGTCTTTGTTTACAATCGCTAGCAAATGTATAAAGATAATAATTAAATAATGCGATCACGATGGTCTACATACATGTATACAGAAGTGTCAATATCGAGTATTCAAAAAGAGGTTTTTGCTACAAGCTACATATATGTATGATAATACAAGTGCGGAAGCAATTCAAGAGTATGGGACTGAATCCGTGTTTTTTTGAGCAAAAAAAACATTACACGCTCAGTACATAAAATTTCCTACCATACCCTATTTTTTCCGAAGTGAGAACCTAAAATTTGAGTGTTATAAGTGTTTTTAAGCGGACTTTATTATTGCATGTCTGCAGAACGGACAAGTATGACTTTTGACATCGCCATATCCGAGGTGGCTAAGACGTTATATGTATTGTAGCATAATAATGTAGCATAATAATAACTACGCGCCTATGTCTATGCAGCAAATTCCGAAGTGACTTTCCATTCTGGCAGAATTTTGGTTCAAACTGTCCTTCATTCGAGGTTCGTGTCGGGGACGAAGTCTCCACAGCTCATGTCAACGAAAGAGACGAATAATATTAGGGATAAAAGGGAATTATAACTGCAAGAATTATTTCTCTTATTCCAGTGGTCGAAGAATTTGCTAGAAGTTTCTGGCTATCAGAAACTTCTGCTATATAAGGACAGATGGCGATCAAAAAAAGACACAGTTGGTTTAGAACCGTGGCGAAGAGATTGGAAAAGTGATAATGGGCGAAGTTGTAATTTGGTGATAAATTGAAAGTTGAGAGTAAACAAGAAAAAGTAATTAGTTTGGATTTGTGAATTAAGTAATAGAAAGGAGATAAAGTGATTTGAGAGGAAAGAGACCTTGTAAGAAAAGAATTTGCAAAGAATAGTATAGTGTGAACTTGAATTGTTCTATAGACTAGAAAATAAAGAAATAAATTTCACAGAATATCGTTTTATCTACTCGAGCCGTAGCCAGCATATTACATTGGTGTCAGAAGCGGGATAAAACTTATTCTGTGAATAACTATTTCCGTGGTGTGAAATTGCACAAAAAAAAAAAAAAAAAAAAAAAAACGATTTCTGTGTTGAGTTAATTAGTTGCGCAAAATGGGTCGCAAATTGGGAAAACTAACTATAACTCAACTAAAGGCAGAACTCAGTAAGCGGAACCTCGACACAACTGGGGGAAAAGATGCCCTGCTGATTCGTCTGGAAGAAGCAGTAACGCAGGAAGGTGAAAATCCGCACGACGTAGAGTTTGACGTGGAAGAGGAACCAGCAAGTACAGCAGCCGACCCGGGTATAACAAGTCTGCTCCTGCAACTTAAGTTAGTCATGGACGAACAAAAGAAAGCAATAGAAGACCAAAGGAATTCTATAGAACTTAAGCTGGACGAACAAAAGAAAGCAATGGACGACCAAAAGAAAGCAATGGACGACCAAAAGAAAGCAATGGACGACCAAAAGAACTCTCTAGAACTTAAGATGGACGAACAAAAGAAAGCAATGGACGACCAGAGGAATTCTCTAGAACTTAAGCTGGACGAACAAAAGAAAGCAATGGACGAACAAAAGAAAGCTATAGACGAACAAAAGAATTCTCTAGATGCTCTGGAAAGTAAACTTGATGAGCAAAACAAGAACTTGGAATCCAAATTCGAAGTGATCGAAGAGAAAATCGAGAAGGTCGAGACGCAACTCGAAAAAGTCGAAACTAGATT
Organism: Pocota personata; assembly: GCA_963082735.1. Lineage (NCBI taxonomy): Eukaryota > Metazoa > Arthropoda > Insecta > Diptera > Syrphidae > Pocota > Pocota personata. Next base: position 102,936,922 of record OY720429.1, on the reverse strand, counting down.
CGATGAAAATTTTGAGAAACATGAAACTCAGTTCGGGAAGATAGAGACTCAGTTTGAAAAAGTAGAAAAGCAAGTCGAAAATCTTGCTAAGGAGCTCAGCAACGTGAAGAGACAGAAAGCACGGGAATATTCCACTGACGGTCTGAGAAGAAAGGAGATGCAGCCTCCTATCTTCGATGGTCAAACATCATGGCCAATTTATAAGAGGCAATTCGAAGCGGCCGCAATGACCAATAGCTGGGACGATGAAGAGAAGTCTATTGCACTCACGCTTGCACTGAGGGGTCCAGCTGCGGAGCTCTTGCAGACCATCCCGGAAGATAAACAGCAGAACTACGACTCTCTGGTTCAGGCTATCGAGATGCGGTTTGGGGATGAACACATGCAGCAGGTGTACAGGGTTCAGCTGCGTAGTCGAGTCCAGAAAAGGGGGGAAACGCTCCAACAGTTGCAAGCGGATATAGAGCGACTAGCCCATCTTTCATACCCTAAAGCCGGTGAGGAGCTTATCAACGAAATGGCGGTGGAAGCTTTTATTCAGGCCATAGAGGACAGACAACTGCAAATGTCTGTAAGGATGGCTGAAAAGCGAACACTCCCCGAGGCATTGGCATTCGCTTTGTCAATGAAGGCTGCGGACCAAGCATACCAGGGAATACACCGTGTCAGGGAAATGTCCGTCGTGGAATGCTCATGCCAGAGAACAGCCGTCAAAGCTCGCGGAAGTCAAATCCGTTGCTGGAATTGCAACCAAACCGGACACCTACAACGGCAGTGCAGAAGTGCACCTAGACGAGGAAATTGTCCACATTGCGGAAGTAGGAGAAGCAGAGAGGAAGCATCCTGTCGGTCAGACTTCCCAAAACCAGCAGTCGGGAGATGCGTAAGGACCAACTTCGCGGGGCAGAAGTTGGTTACTGGAATCGAGGCCCCCAGGACCACCATTCAAGTTTCGCAAACCAAACGGGGTAACAAGAGCCTGACAGTGGAGGCACTAATCAACGAGAAGAAGTGCGTAGCCACCATCGACACAGGTGCCACTGCCTCCATTGTAAGAAGAGATATCGTCAAAAGCTCCTGGCTGCACAACACCAACAGCTACTGCCTGAAGACTGCAACAGGGGAAATGGCGAAGGTATTTGGAGAAGTTCGTCTTACGATTACTCTGGCAGGACTGACGTTCTCCCATGCGTTTCTGGTGGCAGATATATGCGACGAGTGCATCATCGGAGTAGACTTCATGAAAGCAAATGAAGTAATCTTGGACATCGGGATGCAAGTACTGAGGTATCGAAATGTGGAGATTCCGATGGTGTACGGAAATGAGAATGCCGTAACTCTCAGGACAGTCATCAGCAAAGACGAAGTTTTGCCGCCGTCTTCAGAGACAATCATTTGGACAAAGCTGGAAGGTGATCTTGGGAGCCACCGATTCTACATAGTAGAACCAGACCCAGAGAAGAATTCTCAAGACTACATCGTGGGAAAGACGTTAGTCGAACCAAAGAACACCATGGTTCCAGTGAGGGTTTTGAACGCAAGACCACACACTGTAAAACTAAGGCGAGGGGATGTGACTGGAAAATGCACGCCGATTACCGCCGTCGCAACAATATCTGAACGTGATGCTCCAAAACCTCTCCCATCACCTTGGACAGCGGAAACGAGAGAGACGATTCTCCAGTCCAGTGAGCTGAATCAGGAGCAGCGAACTATGGCAGAGAATCTTATCAATGAGTACGCTGATGTATTTGCCTCACAGGACGGAGAATACGGCCGAACACACCTGGTACAACATCGAATAGACACTGGTGATACTAGACCAATTCGTCAGCCTGCTAGGCACCTTCCATTGGCAAAGCAGACAGAAGTTGCAGAGATGGTGTCGGCAATGGAGAAAGAAGGTCTGATTGAAAGTTCCAAAAGTCCGTGGGCATCACCGGTTGTACTGGTAAAGAAGAAAGATGGCAGCACGCGGTTCTGCGTGGACTATCGGCAGCTCAATTACGTCACCAAGAAAGACAGCTATCCTCTGCCACGGATTGACGACACGCTAGACACACTATCAGGAGCCCGATGGTTTTCCACTCTCGACTTGAAGAGTGGCTACTGGCAGGTACAGATCCATCCACAAGACCGGGAGAAAACCGCCTTCACCACAGGAAATGGGCTATGGCAATTCACGGTAATGCCATTCGGGCTGTGCAATGCTCCGGCGACTTTCGAGCGATTGATGGAATGTGTCCTGCAAGGGTTAACATGGAAAACCTGTTTGGTATACTTGGATGATGTCATCGTCGTAGGAAAAACGTTTGCGCAACACCGAGACAATCTAAGGGATGTGTTTCAAAGGCTTCGAAGTGCCCACCTGAAGCTCAACCCCAAGAAGTGCGCCCTGTTTAGAGCGGAAGTCAAGTACCTGGGACACATAATTTCAGCGAAAGGAGTGAGAACCGATCCGGAGAAGGTCGAAGCGGTGAAAAACTGGCCAGTCCCCAAAGACAAACACCAACTAAGGAGCTTCCTGGGCCTAGCCACCTACTACAGACGGTTCGTGAAGGATTTTGCCGGGATCGCAAAGAACCTGCACCAGTTGACGGAAAAGGGAAAACAATTCAAATGGTCAATTGAGTGCGAGAAGAGCTTCAAGGCACTTAAACAACGGCTATGCGATGCCCCGATACTGGCTTACCCCACTCCCGGGGAAACGTTCGTTGTGGATGCAGATGCTAGTAATGTCGGGGTAGGAGCCGTACTCTCCCAGGTGCATGACGGCCAAGAGAAGGTGGTTGCGTACTTCAGCAAGGTGCTCTCTAAGCCAGAAAGGAACTACTGCGTGACAAGGCGGGAACTTCTAGCTTTGATCTTGGCTACGAAGCATTTTCACAAATACCTCTACGGGAGGAAGTTCGTTCTCCGCACAGACCATGCAGCCTTAAAATGGCTATTACAGTTCAAGAGTCCTGAGGGTCAGGTCGCAAGATGGATCGAAAGGCTGCAAATCTACGACTACGAAATACAGCATCGTAAAGGAAAACTCCACTCTAATGCGGATGCACTGTCCCGGAGACCATGCAGAACGGATTGTAAACATTGTGCGCGTCAGGAAGAACGGGAGCTGGTTTCCATCCAAAGAATGAGAGCCGAACCTATCGCCGGCTGGAGCGTAGATGAGATCCGGAACGCTCAGAAGGAAGACCCGGATATCGAGCCGATTCTGGCCTGGAAGGAGAACATGGAGAAACCGGATCATCAGGACATCTCTCACAGAAGCCCGACCTTAAAGGCATATTTTGCGCAGTGGGAATCCCTCCATGTCCAAGAAGGTGTTCTGAGAAGAAAATGGGAATCCTCCGACGGAAAGTCGTTTGTAATGCAGCTTGTCGTACCGCGGACGAGGGTCAAGGAGGTGTTACAGGAAATGCATGGCGGGGCGACCGGAGGCCACTTGGGAGTGAATAAGACGCTAGAAAAGGTACGAGAACGTTTTTATTGGTTAAAAGCGAAGGAAGATATCGAAGACTGGTGCAGAAAATGCGACGTGTGTGCAGCTAGCAAGGGTCCGAGAATCAAAACTCGAGGTAAGATGCACCAATACAACGTGGGAGCACCTTTCGAACGAATCGCCATTGACATCGCAGGGCCCTTTCCGGAAACCGACAATGGTAATCGGTATATACTCGTAGTGATGGACTACTTCAGTAAGTGGCCGGAAGCGTTTCCGATCCCTAACCAGGAAAGCAGAACCGTGGCGGAGCAGATCGTCTACAATTGGGTTAGCAGATTCGGTGTGCCCTTGGAATTGCATTCTGACCAAGGGCGGAACTTCGAGTCAAGAATCTTCCAAGAGATGTGTCAACTACTCGGAATCAAAAAGACAAGGACAACCCCGCTTCATCCACAGTCGGACGGTATGGTGGAGCGTTTCAATAGGACTTTGGACGAACATCTCTCGAAGGTCGTAGGTGACTACCAACGGGATTGGGACCGGCAGATTCCCTTGTTTTTGATGGCCTATAGAAGTGCCGTGCATAGCACTACTCGACATACGCCGTTCGAAATCTTATTTGGTGGAATAGCTCGTTTACCCAGTGAGGTGAAATTTGGATCTCCTACCAATGAGCCCAGAAATGAAGAAGAGTACGTGGCGGACCTTAGGGAAAGGCTTAGGGACATACACCAAAGGACCAGAAGCCAGATTAAGATGACGAGCGACCGCATGAAGACCAGGTATGATGCCAAGGCAACAACGTCAGGATTCCAGGAAGGAGATCTGGTGTGGCTGTATAATCCCCATCGCCAAAAGGGGAAATCACCTAAGTTACAGCGGAACTGGGAAGGTCCCTACAGAATAGTAACCCGCATCAACGATGTTGTCTACCGCATCCAGCGAGGACCAAGGGCCAAAATGAAAGTGGTTCATGTGGACCGACTGAGTCGATACAATGGCCGAAATGAGGATGCACTTGTTCGGGACGAACACGTCTAAGAGGGGGGCAGTGTAGCATAATAATGTAGCATAATAATAACTACGCGCCTATGTCTATGCAGCAAATTCCGAAGTGACTTTCCATTCTGGCAGAATTTTGGTTCAAACTGTCCTTCATTCGAGGTTCGTGTCGGGGACGAAGTCTCCACAGCTCATGTCAACGAAAGAGACGAATAATATTAGGGATAAAAGGGAATTATAACTGCAAGAATTATTTCTCTTATTCCAGTGGTCGAAGAATTTGCTAGAAGTTTCTGGCTATCAGAAACTTCTGCTATATAAGGACAGATGGCGATCAAAAAAAGACACAGTTGGTTTAGAACCGTGGCGAAGAGATTGGAAAAGTGATAATGGGCGAAGTTGTAATTTGGTGATAAATTGAAAGTTGAGAGTAAACAAGAAAAAGTAATTAGTTTGGATTTGTGAATTAAGTAATAGAAAGGAGATAAAGTGATTTGAGAGGAAAGAGACCTTGTAAGAAAAGAATTTGCAAAGAATAGTATAGTGTGAACTTGAATTGTTCTATAGACTAGAAAATAAAGAAATAAATTTCACAGAATATCGTTTTATCTACTCGAGCCGTAGCCAGCATATTACAGTATATATTTAATCCAAGGGCAAGGAACGATCCTGCGATAGATATCTAATGTTTTCTTCTTTGTCTAATTCTCCAAAAATAATGTTTCTTTACATATATGTAAGTGTTTTTCTTCTACCTCCAACCGTTTGGATATCTCTGAAACGTAGATTAAGTTCACGACTGGGTCAGACGTAGTTGCACCTATATATTGTGTATTTGCAAATCATTCAGACTAAAAATTTAAATCAAATGTTTTTTTTTAATCCTATTCTATGTTATAGTAGTAGGCTCTTATAAATGTACATAAAAATATCTCCACGTAAAAAGTAATTATTTTCGAAAGCGAGCACATTGAAAGGCATTATGTGTTTTTCTCCTCTCTCTAACCGTTTCAAAATAAAACGTGGTGAACTTTAACAAAAAAAAAAATCAAAAATGTTGGATTGGCTTTATGCAGTTATGTTCCAATCTTCAAGGCAAAGACAAAATAATATGTTTTATGTGTGCCAAAGTATAAAGATACTTTTCGGCGATAAAAAGTAAAGTGTTTCTACTTGTTAGTTTTGTCAAGTCTTGACATTTCAACATAATCTTTCATTTGCTTGCCGTCCAATTTAAATGATTTCTTGCAAATTTCAACATAAAAATTCGTTTAGCTTCAGTAGCAGTTACAAATGGCAATATGTAGTTGCTTTTCTGGTGGTCGCAACGAACACACATCAGCCTGTTTTAAGTGCGTATTGCGTATTTGACCCACGATCAAGTAAGTGTACTGCTTTCGGGTAACCTGAGATGCTTGATTGCGCTTGTAGAGAGGCAAAAAAAAAAACATGTCTCATGATCGGATGTGATGCGATGCGAATGTGTATTATACTGTATGGAGCAGCGCCGATATAAATGAAAGGCGTGAGTCACTTTTTAATTACTTACATATGGTGAAGGAAGGTAAAGGACTGGAAGTATCAGATGAGCACTCTTCAGATCATCGCTACCTCCAATTTAGTCTAGATGATCACCCTCCGAAGCAAAAGGTTTTTAAAAATCACAAGGAAACTAATTAGTTTCTCAGCCACCGACTAGCTCTCGCAGCGTTCACATTGTGTTGATTTTCCCTAGTGGTAGCTAAGAGTTTTCTCCCGATAGATGGTATATATATCCCGATTACTCCACATACATTTTGTTTTTGTTTTTTTTTACTTGTCAAACCCGCGTGTTTTCAATTTTACGCGTGCAGCTAGTGGTAAATTATAAAACCATGGACCTGGGGGAAAATAAAACAAAACCTTGGAACCATTTTAGTGAGCTTGTTGATCTGCAAATCACTGAACCGCGACTAAAAACAAGTCTTCCCCCGTCCCCCAACTTCAAAAACCCTACATTTCTGATTTCCGCAAAGGTGACTGATAAACCACTTACACCTGTTATAATTATTGTGTTAAGGAAAGCAATAGATGCTATTAGCACTGAAAATATATCGTAGCTAAGAGACGGTAACATACTCATCCTAACGAAATCGCTAATCGTTGCGGAAAAATGTCTACGTATTACGAATCTAGTAAACCAGTGTCCAGTCACTGTGAATTTACACTCAAGTCGCAATTCCTCCAAAGGTGTAGTATATGCTTCCTGTTTAATAAACAAAGAAGAGTAAATTATATCTGAGATGAAATCACAATGTATCACTAACGTTTACAAATTTACAAAACCCGTGGAGCAACCCCACGGGTTTATTTTTTACCTTTGATCTCTACTAATTTCCGTTTTCGGTTAAAATTGGATTGTATAAAGCCAGAGTGCAAAGTGAAACCTATCATCAAGGTTAAAATTACCTTCGCAATCACCACAACCACACCAACACCAAAAGCCCAAACTATGATATAACTGAATTAATATCAACAACACAAAGTCAAAATAACCCAAAAAGCTTAGAATCCTCTATCATCTCAAACACTACATGGACCACTTCTCAACCCACAATCAACAAGCACCACTAAAATACAAGTTCAAAATTCACTCACGAAAAAAAAAGAAATGCTAATACGTATTATACAACACTCCGGGACAAATGATAAGGCAAATTCTTAAAAAAAAAAGTATGCGTAAAATTTGCCAAATCTGATTGAATTATTGGGTAACAGGATGTTTCTAGACCACACTGCCATAAAATAATTTTTGGAAAAACCTTAATTTGCTTATTTTGGGAGAAAAACCGTTATCTGGGTGGTACAAGAAGATGGGACATTGCCGAGTAGGTGTAAATCTTCTAAAAGACACCATAAGCCGACCGCGTATGGATTTTTACTCACTAATAACACCTCTCTCAAAGATTAGTAGCGACGCTTATCCAGCAGTTTTATTTTCGCCTACGAGACTTGATTTTTGGAAAAGATGTTCGTCTGTAATTAAAAGGAATGTAGCACTTTAGGCAGGTTAAAGTCCAATGAAAGTTCCTGCTGTTTTCACGACCGGCATATACTATGACGCGAGGTCAAAAGGTTTTGTCCTTTGCAGACGACGAATTGAAGTTCGCGTCAAATAGTTGAATGACGGTACGGTTACAATGACTGTGAACACGATCTTTGTGTTTACGAGCAAATTTTGTTATCTCTTCGATGACGCTGGAAATACCCAGATCCCGGTGAATATCTTCGGTACATACGTACCACGGTGCGCTAACAATCGTTCTAAGAACTTTATTTTTAAAAGTTTGTAGGATGTTTCTATTACTTTCATTACATTGCTACAACCCCATAGTTGTAGACCATACGTTCGCAGTGGCTTTAGCACTTGCTTATAGATAAGCAGTTTGTTATGTAGGCTCAACTTCGAATATTTTCCGAGTAGCCAGTACATTTGTCGGTATTTGTTTTCGAGCTCGTCGCGTTTCTTTTTTTACGTGTTTTTTCCATTTAAGCTTAACATCTAGAGTCATTCCTAGATATTTTGCTTTGTGCGCGTATGGTCTTCTTTTTTGTAGGTAAAGTTGACGTGAGTAGATTTGCTTTCGTTCAGCACAATACGCCAAGAATTCGTCCAAGTTGCTGCTTCAATTGTATCGCCCGTTGTCAATGTCGCCGTATCGTCCGCAAACGTGGCGACGATGCAAGTTCTTTCCTGCGGGATATCACGCGTGTAGAGTACATATAGAAGTGGGCCAAGGACACTTCCTTGTGGGATTCCGGCCGCAATCTCTTTGAAGTCAGAGCAATCATTTCCGTGCTTGACACGAAAAAGTCTTTCGGTGAGGTACGATCGTAAGATTAGAAAGAGTTGCCGTGGCAGTAGTAGTTGCAATTTATACTCCAAGCCTTCGTGCCAAACCTTATCGAAAGCTTGTGAGACGTCAAGAAATACACCACAACAAATCTTTTTTTCTTCGAGAGTTTTCTCAATCACGTCAATTATTTTGTGGACTTTTGTAGAATGTTTGTAGTCGTTTAGAAAGTAGTTTTTCGAATATTTTAGAGATAACCGGCAATAGCGAAATAGGTCGATATGATTTCTTCTCAGAGGTTTGCCTGGTTTCGGCACCATTATAATCTCGGCGACTTTCCATTGTCTCGGAAAGTAGAGCAATATGAACAAAGCGTAACCCGGTGCTTTTTTCGTCTTTAGATTTTTAATCACTTCCCTCAGTTCAATCATTTTGGGAGTGGTCATGGTGTAGTGGGTAATATCATCGCTTGTCACGCTGCAGGTTCACGGTTAGAATCCTAATGTCAAGAATCATCTATTTATTTCGTGTGAAATAAAAAAACAGTCGATCAATTGCGAAAGCTTTTGTCAACTGTGGTCATATGGCTAAAATGCAACTTGATCGTGATGATGACATCAGGAGGAAGGTAAGAAAATACTGTGAACCATAAGCAACGATAATTACAGCAAAACAAAAATACTCCCCAGTTATCTGGGCACCATCCTTGGACTTCACTGAAACTTAATACCACCTGAGTTTCAAACCAACTACACCACTCTGTCTCTTCCCCTTTCCACAAAAACGCCCGTGTTCTAAAAATTAGTATAAGGGTATTCATTGTTGTCAGATGTCGTGACTGGGGAGTCGGGCGTTATCAAAGGACCGTCGAATGGCTGAAACGTTTCTTCCAAGTGCAAAGCAAAATGTTCTGTCTCTTCTTTCTCGCTCTTGGCCCAATTTGTACCGTTTTTCCGAATTGGTGGCGCTTGCATTTGAGGTTTCTGGATGCTTTTTAGCGCTTTCCAAAGTGAATAATTTGATTCTCTTTCAGTGAAGAGATTTTCAAAGTAGGTCGCTATCTTATTGCTTTTAAATTCCCGAATACTATCTCTAAGGCCACATTTCCATTTGCAAGAAAACTTCTGCAAGAAATGTCCGACAGTCTGTCCGACAGTGACTTGCAAGTGGAAACTGCGAAGCAAGTTCGATCGCGACAGTTCTTGCATAACTTCTTGCGAGTATTTGCAAGTGCAATTAATTGCAGGTTTAAACAGGTTTGCATTGTCTCGCGACAGTTCTTCCTGCTTATCGAATTAGTTTCGTATATATCGCGCTCGTGGCTGGTTGACGTCTTTGTTTTTAATAAAAAATGAGTCAAAAAAGAGTTCGTGAATGGTCTCGCGAAGAAGTAATACGGTTAATTGAACGTTACGAGTGTAATCCGTGTTTATGGAATAACCGGCACGGAGATTATAAAAACCGAAATAAAAAAAATTCTGTTCTTAATAAGATCGCGGGAGAGTTCCTCACAAATGAGAATGAAGTGTCTCGGAAACTTCATAACTTAGGGAGCCAGTGGCAAAAGGAACTACAAAAAATAAAAATAAGGAAAAGTGGAAGTGGAAGTGGAAGTGGCCAGGATGATCTGTATAAATCAAGCTGGTGTTATTTCGAGGTATTTATTAATATTTTTTAAATTACATAGCCTGATCTATATTGATCTCTTTTTTATTAAATATATATTGATACACATCATTTTTAAAATAATTAAATATGATGATATTGCCAAGGTACTTCACCTTGCGGAGAAATAAAATACTCCTTGAATGCTTGACGAATTCGTTGTGCTTCATTTCCTGGACGATTATTGGATACTCCTTCCAAATTTATCAAATTTTGTTCAGGCTGAATTTCAATTGCATTTGTATTTCCAATGTGTCGCTGACGAATATGTTACCTTAGTTCTAAAGAGCTTCTGTAGTACAGGCAACAAAAAACTTCGTCGAATAATACAAAAGCTATTATTGATATTCAAAAGGAGGAGGATGGAATGACATACTCACCTGAAAGTTCATCACATTCGGTTTATATTTACTCTCCGATGCCTGCTGTCTCCAATGAACATATTAACCTAATCATCAATGACACTGAACCATCATCCGTGAACACCACTGAACATACTTAATCTACTGATAATGAGCAATAATTCTAACCATATTCTCATAAAGTCATGATATTTCGTTTCATTGTCATGTATTAATGTAGGTAAATAGTGCAGCTTACTTAAATACTTGAGAATAAAAAAAAAGTTGAATAATAATGTATTCGTGTTTTACTTTTAAATATTCCTTGTGTAGACAGCAGTATAAAGCTTGGTATACTTCCGGAACAATTTTTGATATGGTGCATACAGGAATTCTAAATAAATCCATTAGGGAATGGTATGAGTCTCCTAACTAAAATGTACTTACTAGATGCTAAGAATCGCAGCGTCAAGAGGAGTCTTTCCTTCGGTGATATTGAATAACGAAATCGAGTGTCTTGCTTTTTTATAATAGGACGCACTTTTAATAACAAAACTTCCAAATCAACCGCGGTCATACGAGTGAAATTGAAGTATTGTTGAGCGTCTTCTATATTTAGTTCGTTTAATAAATCATAGAAGGCACCAGCTTCCCGTCTTCTTAAAACCAATCGCGAACACAAGTTGATCTTTTTTCCTTTTTTAACAATAAAATTGTAATTGCAGCTGCTAAACGTTGACGTTTTCTCGCCATGATTTCACAATTTTAAGTAAATAACCAAATTTCTTGCGACATTAATGGCTCTCTTGTGTAAATACCGTTGCAATAAATTGCGACAATATGATGCGAGAGCTTCTTGCAAGATATTTGTTGCAGAAGAAATTGCAAGAATTCATACGACAATGTAAACGCTACTGCAAGAAACTTCTGCAAGACTTCCGCGAGTTTACTTGCAAATGGAAACGCGGCCTAAGGTGATTGCATAGTCGATTAAGGACCTTTTTATGATGCGGTGCACGAGTGATTTGCCATTTCTTTCTTGCTTTTCTTTTCTCTCTCACCAGTTCAATGATATCTGGGATATTTTTCGTTGCGATTAATCTTATAGCTTATAGAAAGAGTGTTTCTCCATGCCGCTCTTTGGATTGCTTCAACGAAACGATCAGCTTCACAAGGTATTTTAAGTGATACATTTAAGGCGACATTTGTTTCGCAATCATTCCTAAAGCCCTCCCAGTTTGTTCTATTGCTAGTAAGTCTTGGAGGTCCTTCTTTCTTGATCAACGCTTCACCAAGTAATAAAATTATTGGAGAGTGGTCGGAAGAGAGATCAAAACTTTCTTCGTTGTAATAAACTTCTCGTAAATGCCTTTTAACATTGAAGACACGAAAGTAGTCGTCTTTTTCGAGTGAGCATCGCGGCGGACAGTAAACGGACGCTATATTGTAGCTCAAGTGTTTATTTTTAACCCTTACTGCGCACAACTGAAGTTTTTCCAGCTCTATGTTTATTTCGACCGAGTGTTCGATGTTAGTTTTAATAAATAAGTACGAACCGCCCGCTCTCTATCAGAAGGATGATAGGCGTGATAACCAGCGTAGTCTCTTATCTTTATTTGCGATTCCCTTTTTAGATGGGTTTCGGAGATCAAACATATGTCTCTCTCATTAGAAAAATTGTGATTGATTGGTTCAAGGGTCTTCACTGCTGATTCGAGCATTCTTTCAGTTGGCTCAGGAGTCTGTACAACTGGCTTACGAGCCCGCTCAGTCTGCTTAGCAATACGCTCTACTGACTTAGGAGCCCGATCGACTGATTACGTTCCCCGCACAGTCGGCGTTGTAGATTTTCTCCTTCGCATCTGTAGTTCATTTGCGACCTCGCAACCGGGATAATTTGCTGGGTGCCTTCCATCCGCGCGCCGAAGGGGATATGAATACCACTGTTTCAGGGCACGGGCGTCGGGGAAAAAGAGGAAGAGGAACAGAGGAGGAGCCTATGTACGTTGGCTTTGAATGTTTGAAGGTTGTAGTGATGGATCATTCCACATTAGTGTTGTTCGGCTTACAAATGAATCCCTATATTTGACAGTACGACCGAAGTTTGGCTTTATGGTAAACTGGTGTGCATTCGAAGCATGTCGCGTATTGCGGGTAAAATTTTGAAGGGGAGGAATGCAACTGGGTAATTCACTGGAGCATTTTTTTTTTTTATTAAAAAAACGATAAAACAGGGAGAGACAGGAGACATTTCTCCGATGTTCTAGTGAATGAATGGAATTCACAATATCTCTATCACCTATAAATTTTAACGCGCGATTCTGTACCCTATCAAGAATGTGCAGAACGGTCTTGGGTGCACCAGATCAGATATGGGCATTATATTCCAGCTTAGGGCGGATGAATGCCTTATAAATTGAGGGCAGATCAGACAGGGTAAAATATTTCTTGCACCGTTTAAGGAATCCTAGACATTTTGCAGCATTTTTGGCGACCTCGAATATGTGATCGTTCCATCGAAGATGGTTACGCATACCGAGAATGGCAAGTCTTTCGGTTTCAATGATGCAAGTACCATCCATGGACAATGGTTGAGGGTTTTGGTTTTGCTTGAGAGACGGAAGACAGCATTGTGTTTTGTAAGCATTAAATTCCATTCTGTTGGTTGAACCCCATTTTTTTTTTTTTTTTTTTGTAATTTGCACGTGTGAAAGGGGTTATGAATACCTTTATACTAATTTTTAGGACACGGGCGTTTTTGAGGAAAGGGGAGGGGACATAGAGAAGTACAGATTGGTGTAGTTGGTTTGAAACTCAGCTGGTATTAAGTTTCAGTGAACTCCAAGGGTGGCTGTCCAGATAACTGGGGAGCTTGTTTGTTTTTGCTTTTGTCGTTGCTCATGATTCACAGTATTTTTTTTACCTTCCTCCTGATGTCACCATCACGATCAAGTTGCATTTTAGCCATATGACCGCCCACTGCCAGTGTTATGCATTCGCAGTAGAGTTGACATAAGCTTTCGCAATTGATCGACTTTTTATTTATTTCATGGGAAATAAATAGATGATTATTGACATCAGGATTCGAACCGTGAACCTGTAGCGTGACAAGCGATGATGTTACCACTACACCACGGCCACCCTCAATTAATTATGCTGTCTAGGTCGGAGTTTAATGTGTTTAACATACGTTGCCGTTCCCCTTCTACGGCCGAAGAGCAAGGACGTGAGTTAGGAAACGAATATGAAAAACTGAGGGTACTGTCATCAGCGAAGGAATGGATTGGATTAGAAGTTGCAGACAAGAGATCATTTATAAAAATAAGAAAGGGGGTCGGAGACAAAACAGAGCCTTGGGGAACACCAGCATTTATTTGGTGAATTGCAGACTTGAAGCCGTCCAAAACAACTTGTATTGATTGCCCCGAAAGGTAATTTCTAATCCATTGAAGAAGAGATTCATCGATTCCATATGCACGCATTTTAGACAAAAGAGCCTGATGCCAAACTCTGTCAAATGTTTTTGAAATATCAAGCGCAACCATCTTGGTTTCGCCGAAGTGATGCAGAGATTGGTTCCACTACTCGGTGAGATATGCCATAAAATCACCTGTATACCTGTTGCTACGAAAACCATACTGCCGGTCATTAAGGAGTTTTCGTGAATCGAGATATTTCATAAGCTGATGATTTATCAGCGTTTCCATGACCTTGGAAAGAAGGGACGTAAGTGTAATCGGTCGGTAATTGGACTGTGAGGGAGATTCGTCTTTTTTAGGGACGGGCTGGACAAACGCCGTTTTCCATCTACTCGGAAAGAGCCCTAAAAAGTAGGATAGACAGAAAAGCTTACGCAGATAAGCAATAAAATAAAGTGACGGTGGATTGAAGATAAATCGAGTCCATATTAACAACATAAGATACGCGGATGATGCTATCATAATAGCAAGCGATTTAAGTAAAATAAGTAATATGATAAATAGGCTCAACATTGTAAGTAACAACTATGGACTACGCCTAAATACAACCAAAACAAAGTTTATGGTATTAACCAAGAAAAAACAAATGTCGAACTTTGAGCTAAAAACAAACAACAAGAACATCGATAAGGTCAGCAGTTTCAAATATCTAGGAACGATAATTAATAATAACGCTATCCCCAATAAAGAAATAGAATGTAGAATAGAACAAGCGAGGGCGGTATTCTGTAAAATGAAAAAGGTATTTTGCAGCAGAGAAATTAATCTAGAAGTCAAAACGAGAATGATTAAATGCTATATTTGGTCGGTACTGCTATACGGAGTAGAAACCTGGAGGTTAAAAAGAGCAACGATAAGAAAATTAGAGGCTTTCGAAATGTAGACATATCGAAGAATACTGCGCATTTCTTGGACAGACAGAATAACAAACGAAGAGGTTCTACGACAGATAAGAAAACAAAGAGAACTTATATATTTAATTAAAAAAAATAAATTCGAATATCTAGGACACGTATTGCGTAACAACAAGTACAAACTTCTCCGACTCATTTTACAAGGAAGGATAGATGGGAGAAGAACTGTGGGGGGACAAAGGCTGTCATGGATGTCAAATATGAGGGAGTGGCTCAATCTTTCCACCACAGAAATAATGAGAGGTGTCACAAATAAATGAACACTAAACACGATGATTTCCAACCTCCGCAGCGGAGAGGAACTTTAAGAAGAAGAAGATTCTGTTAGGAATAAAGTCATTCATACCTAAGAGAATAGTGTTAGTGATCATATCGGCTGCGGCATCCATGTCGCTATCGAGGAAGCATAGCGACCAGTTAAAACTCCTAAAGAAGCTATTAAGGCCGCTCCAGTTGGCTTTTTCGTATTGCCATACTTTTCTTTTAGGAGTTTTTTCTTTAACTGAGTGGTCGGAGTACGAGCATTTAGCTGATACGATATTATGGTCCGACCGATCTAGAGGCGCTAAAACATCAATAGTGTATTTATCAGGGTGCGAATTAAGAAACAAGTCCAAAGTGTTGGCGGAATGACTTTCAATGTCCTGTATACGTGTAGGCTCATTTACAAGCTGAGTCAAATTGTTTACCTCGGCGAAAAGTTCAATATACCTTGCTTCGAGTGTTGTCTGGCCAGAATGTTGAAGCCAATCCGAATTGTGTATATTGAAATCGTCCGCAATGACGATTTCAGTATGAGGGTACAAGGAGACAAATCGAGTGATGGAATCGGTCAGCGCATCAAAGTCGTCAAAAGTTGAGTTGCAGTCCGCACTATGGCTTCTGTAAATAAAGCAGTAGTGAATTATTTGCTTACAGACGGTGAATTTTAGCCATTTGAAATTAATTTCCGGGTTGGAACAGTGGCCATACTGTGGTGGAACTTGGTAAGCAATATCACTACGGACGTAAATGGCGAAGCCACGGTGGGGAAAGAATAATGACACTAAGTTATATCCAGGCAGTTTCAAATCCGAAGATTCTTCAACTACCTGTGTTTCGCTTGGTGGTTTATGGGAATGGGCGTGGACGTACACATCGAAGAAATTCATTCGAAGCTCACGAATGTTGGTAAAATCAACCCTAAATTCCCTCATCACTGCAAAATAGAGACACAAAAAGGCACAACTCTGACGTAACTAAGCGAAGCTGTGAAGTGAAGATCCAAAGAATAGTTTTCCAAAACAAACTGTCGCAGGTGCTATGCCCAAACGACAATCAGCTAAGGTCCGCTATTCGGATAAACATGCACAGTCCGCTATGCATCAAGTGTTACACTCTCTGTCATCGCAACTGGAAGTATGTACATACATAGCGCGTACTCCAATTGCGATAACAAAGAAGCGCAACAGCGGGTGAGAGGGGGGGGGGAAAGATGGGAAGCACCTGCTCTGTTTTATTTTTTGATTTTTCCCACTGCACTTTATAGCACTGGTTTTTTATTTATTTATTTTTCCACTGCACCACACTGAAAGCAAATTTGACGCGCGAGTAATATATGCAACACCAGCAACTCTGGTCATTCCCCCAAAACCACCAAGAGCAACAACATTCAATGACCCAATTGCATCACCACCAATCGATGACATAGCAAGTACAAGCAACCCGAACATAAATGCAAATATGACTCATTCATTTCAGCAGTATCAGCAGTATCAACATATAAAACGATAAACAGAACCAGAGACAATCGTCCAATAATTCATCGATAGCTTTGATCGCAGCCACGCCAAGACAGCGGGTTAAAGTTAAACATTAATATTGTACATTAAACTTACAGTATCTAATAAAGACGAAAGGTCCAGTTGAGGCCTGGGTAAATAAAAATATAATTGTGTTTTTTTTTTTTTTTAACCCAACCGCACTCGACAACTTTACTGGCGCAGTCGGTGTTCCTCTGTCCCATCGAATTAGAGGAAAGTGAAACGAAGCCGTGAGTGATAAAAACACAGCTTAGTTAGTAAAACGAAGCTGTGAAGTTATAAAAACGCCGCGTAGTTAGTAAAAAGAAACCGTGAGTGATAAAATCACAGCATGGTGAAAAACAAAAACTCTAAGTGTTACGAGCACAGTTAGTAAAACTAAATAAGTGTGTTGAAGAACAATTTACCAGTGCAACAAACCGGGAAACAGTGAACCTAATATTAAAATGGCTCAACAAAACAACTTGGAACAATGCCTGCTTGCACTAATAGAAATAGTGGCACGGCAAAATCAACCTCAAAATTGGAGAACAATGATAGAGAAGGAAATAAAATTCATGCAGCCTTTTAGCGGCGAACCAGGAACCTTACCTTCTTTCATCGCCACAGTGGACCAAGTCCTGGTGGAACATGGCGACCAGGCACAACAAGTCTTCAACCTGATTTACAATGAAAGAATAACTGGAGCAGCAAAGAATTACTTAGCCACGGAAGCACCACCAACATTAGACGAATGTAAGTAGAAACTAAAAATACACTACAGACCAGCGAAAGACCGGAATACCATCAACAAGGAGATCAACAATCTCAAGGTATTTTCTATTAATTATTTATAGTGTGTGACGCTTGAAATCTGGAAAAGAAAATATGTTTTTTTTTTTTAAGTAAAAACTCATAAAAATATGTTTTTTTTTCACTCATTTATTAGATACATGTTTGGTTTTATAATATATACTTAAAAATAAGAATTATTTTGGATCGTGCCAAAACGCGCGGACTTTGCTTTTTACACCTCTCATTAAGGCTTGAACATCATCTTCGGTTAAGGTTTTGGCCACTTGTCTCCACTTTTTTCGAAAAATTTGTTCCGTTTCGTATACTCCACCATTTGTCTTTAACTTAGCTTTCATTAGAGCCCAAAACGTTTCTATGGGGCGAAGTTCTGGACAATTAGGATAATTAGCATCCTTTGGCACAACATTTATCTTATTTTGAATGGAAAACTCAAGCGTCCTTTTCGCATAGTGTGATGTCGCCAAATCCGGCCAAAACAGAACCGATTTCTTATGCTCTCTAATAAACTTAAGCAGACGCTTTTGTAAACATTCCTTGATGTAGATGTCCGCATTAATTGTGCCATGAGTGATGAATTCCTCACTTTTTTTGCCACAGGAGCAGATAGCCTGCCAAATGAGGAATTTTTTGGGGAATTTCGAAGCTCAACGGGTCCTAAATTTTGCATCAACACCATCAACAAAATTTGCGACGTAATATTCATTGCCTGGAATTTGAGCAATGTTCGCAACGCAGTAAGTCTCGTCATCCATTACACAGCAATCGTATTTTGTCAAAAAATTTTCGTAAAGCTTTCGAGATCGACGTATTGCTTCCTTTTGCTTTGATTCGTCGCGATCTGGTACCTTTTTTACTTTATACGATGATAATCCAGCTCTAACTTTAGCGCGCTGGATAGTACCAGTTGATGTGGAAAGCATTTTCGCTGCGCCTCGAACAGAAAGGTTGGAGTTTCTCTTAAAAGTGCACTCAATCTTAGCTTGAAGCCTGGGGTCCAGAAGTCCAAGTTTTCGACCCGAACCTGCCTTTCTCTGGACTGACAGGGTTTCCTTGTAATTATTTATAACCGAATATACAGTTGAAACAGCCACTTTTAATTTCTTTGCAATTTTATACAATGGAATATTTAGATTTTGCAGATATTCGTTTACTATTGCAATTCGCTGCTCTTCTTCTTTGCTCGCCATTATGATAGTAGCACGTCTGACCAGAAAATAACATTGCCTGTTGCAACGATACTGAATATATAGTGAAATATGGCACTAATTTTTTTCTTGAATTCTCGTCAAAATATTATTTTTATTAGGGAGAACATTTCCAGATTTCAAGAGTTACACCTATTATTAGATAAGATTCAGGAAATTGTGAATTATATTACGGAATGTGCAGCATTTAATGAAAATGGTTTAGGCATAGCTTCTCGACTTAATAGTTCACTAATCTTAAAAATTAAGCAAATAACTGCAGGGTCATTGGCAGCTGAAATTCAAGATAAATGCAGTTTATCAAGTATAAGAACAATTTCTTATAAATATGTAGGCCAAGACAAATTTAACCTTCATTTAGAAAAAACACATACAACACAATACAGAAACACTCCTAACCATCGTAATAATAATAAGTGCACTATTAATAACACAAACCAACATTTAAACTCAGGACAGGTTAGATGAAATTAGTCAGGCCAAATAAGACAAAATTTTAACCAAGTTTTCAATCAGTCATTTCAAAATAGGATTCAGCATAACAGACACAACAATAACTTTAGAAATTCTGGACTATATAGAGAAGATCAGGGTAGAGTTGAACCGATGGATGTAGATGCCCTTAGTAAAAGCGAAGAGGTTAATCAAATAGAAGACCACGAGTTTTTTATAAACTAGCCTCGGACAACAGGAAAATGTGTATAAAATTAACTCTCGAAGGAAAAGATTACATAGCGATGAACGATACGGGATCTACTATAAGCCTTTTAAACTCAAATCGGGTACCATCAAGTCTTTATGAAACAATTGAAGGAAATCCGATCCAAATAAATACTATTCAAGGCAGAATTAAGTGTAATACTGAACAAATAAAAACAAAATGTCCAAGCCAATTTGGCCAGCCGTGCAATGCAAGAATGAAATGGATCAAAGTAGCAATAAACAAACCATACGTTTTTCTTATCGGAATGGATTGGATAGGACGTAATACAAAACCATAGACTTCCAAAATGAAGAGATTGTTTTATTCAATGGGAAGCGTCTTCCATTCTTAGCCAAATCACTGAAAGAAGTAAATGTACTAGATATAAACGATGTATGCGAGATTCAAACAAATCACCTCAACGAAGTGGAAAAACAATCAATAAAAGTACTCCTGAATAAATATAAAAAACTGATATTTAAAGAAGGAGACCAGTTAACAAATACCAATGCAGTGGTACATGAGATAAAAACCACCACAGACCAACATATAAACTATAAATTATATAGATATCCTCCAAAACATGAAGCCGAAGTTCGTAGACAAATGGATGAAATGAAGAAACAGGGAATTATTAGAAAAAATAACAGTCGTTATAGCTCACCAATAATAGTTATTCCGAAGAAAAGCGACAATTCAGGAAAACAAAAATATAGAATTGTAGTAGACTATAGAAGACTAAACCAGGTTACTATTGATGATAAATATCCGCTTCCCAATATTGATAGTATATTGGATAAATTGGGTAAAGCTCAATATTTTAGTACCTTAGATTTAGCAATATTTTATATATATATATATATTGTAGCATAATAATAACTACGCCCCCTAAAAATATGACGCAACAAATTCCGAAGTTACTTTTCATTCTGGCTGAATTTTGGTTCGAACTGTCCTTTCATTCGAGGTTCGTGTCTGGGACGAAGTCTCCACAGCTCATGTCAACGAAAGAGACGAATAATATCAGGGATAAAAGGGAATTATAACTGCAAGAATTCCAGTGGTCGAAGAATTTGCTAGAAGTTTCTGGCTATCAGAAACTTCTGCTATATAAGGACAGATGGCGATTGAGAAAGGAACAGTAGTTTTTAAACTGTGGCGAAGAGATTGGAAAAGTGATAATGGGCGAAGTTGTAATTTGGTGATAAATTGAAAGTTGAGATTTAAGAAGAAGAAGTAATTAGTTTGGATTTGTGAATTAAGTAATTGAAAGGAGATAAAGTGATTTGAGAGGACAGAGACCTTGTAAGAAAAGAATTGCGAAGAATAGTGTGAACTTGAATTGTTCTATAGACTCGAAAATAAAGAAATAATTTCACAGAATAATTGTTTTATCTACTCGAGCCGTAGCTTGCATATTACATTGGTGTCAGAAGTGGGATAAAACTTATTCTGTGAATAACTATTTCCGTGGTGTGAAATTGGAAAAAAAAAAAAAAAAAAAAAAAAAAAAACGATTTCCGTGTTGAGTTAATTAGTTGCGCAAAATGGGTCGCAAATTGGGAAAACTAACTATAATTCAACTAAAGGCAGAACTCAGTAAGCGGAACCTCGACACAACTGGGGGAAAAGATGCCCTGCTGATTCGTCTGGAAGAAGCAGTAACGCAGGAAGGTGAAAATCCGCATGACGTAGAGTTTGACGTGGAAGAGGAACCAGCAAGTACAGCAGCCGACCCGGGTATAACGAGTCTGCTCCTGCAACTTAAGTTAGTCATGGACGAACAAAAGAAAGCAATAGAAGACCAACGGAATTCTATAGAACTTAAGCTGGACGAACAAAAGAATTCTCTAGAACTTAAGCTGGATGAACAAAAGAAAGCAATGGACGAACAAAAGAAAGCAATGGACGAACAAAAGAAAGCAATGGACGAACAAAAGAAAGCAATGGACGAACAAAAGAATTCTCTAGATGCTCTGGAAAGTAAACTTGATGAGCAAAACAAGAACTTGGAATCCAAATTCGAAGTGATCGAAGAGAAAATCGAGAAGGTCGAGACGCAACTCGGAAAAGTCGAAACTAGATTCGATGAAAATTTTGAGAAACATGAAACTCAGTTCGGGAAAATAGAGACTCAGTTTGGAAAAGTGGATACGCAATTCGAGATAGTAGGGAAGCAAGTCGAAAATCTTGCTAAGGAGCTCAGCAATGTGAAGAGACAGAAAGCACGGGAATATTCCACTGACGGTCTGAGAAGAAAGGAGATGCAGCCTCCTATCTTCGATGGTCAAACATCATGGCCAATTTATAAAAGGCAATTCGAAGCGGCCGCAATGACCAATAGCTGGGACGATGAAGAGAAGTCCATTGCACTCACACTTGCACTGAGGGGTCCAGCTGCGGAGCTCTTGCAGACCATCCCGGAAGATAAACAGCAGAACTACGATTCTCTGGTTCAGGCTATCGAGATGCGGTTTGGGGATGAACACATGCAGCAGGTGTACAGGGTTCAGCTGCGTAGTCGAGTCCAGAAAAGGGGGGAAACGCTCCAACAGTTGCAAGCGGATGTAGAGCGACTAGCCCATCTTTCATACCCTAAAGCCGGTGAGGAGCTTATCAACGAAATGGCGGTGGAAGCTTTTATTCAGGCCATAGAGGACAGACAACTGCAAATGGCTGTAAGGATGGCTGAAAAGCGAACACTCCCCGAGGCATTGGCATTCGCTTTGTCAATGAAGGCTGCGGACAAAGCATACCAGGGAATACACCGTGTCAGGGAAATGTCCGTCGTGGAATGCTCATGCCAGAGAACAGCCGTCATGGATGAAGACAGAGCTCGCGGAAGTCAAATCCGTTGCTGGAATTGCAACCAAACCGGACACCTACAACGGCAGTGCAGAAGTGCACCTAGACGAGGAAATTGTCCACATTGCGGAAGTAGGAGAAGCAAAGAGGAAGCATCTGGCTGTCAGTCAGACTTACCAAAACCAGCAGTCGGGAAATGCGTAAGGACCAACTTCGCGGGGCAGAAGTTGGTTACTGGAATCGAGGCCCCCAGGACCACCATTCAAGTTTCGCAAACCAAACGGGGTAACAAGAGCCTGACAGTGGAGGCACTAATCAACAAGAAGAAGTGCGTAGCCACCATCGACACAGGTGCCACCGCCTCCATTGTAAGAAGAGATATCGTCAAAAGCTCCTGGCTGCACAACACCAACAGCTACTGCCTGAAGACTGCAACAGGGGAAATGGCGAAGGTATTTGGAGAAGTTCGTCTTACGATTACTCTGGCAGGACTGACGTTCTCCCATGCGTTTCTGGTGGCAGATATATGCGACGAGTGCATCATCGGAATAGACTTCATGAAAGCAAATGAAGTAATCTTGGACATCGGGATGCAAGTACTGAGGTATCGAAATGTGGAGATTCCGATGGTGTACGGAAACGAGAATGCCGTAACTCTCAGGACAGTCATCAGCAAAGACGAAGTTTTGCCGCCTTCTTCAGAGACAATCATTTGGACGAAGCTGGAAGGTGATCTTGGGAGCCACCGATTCTACATAGTAGAACCAGACCCAGAGAAGAATTCTCAAGACTACATCGTGGGAAAGACGTTAGTCGAACCAAAGAACACCATGGTTCCAGTGAGAGTTTTGAACACAAGACCACACACTGTCAAACTAAGGCGAGGGGAGGTGACTGGAAAATGCACGCCGATTACCGCCGTCGCAACAATATCTGAACATGATGCTCCAAAACCTCTCCCATCACCTTGGACAGCGGAAACGAGAGAGACGATTCTCCAGTCCAGTGACCTGAATCAGGAGCAGCGAACTATGGCAGAGAATCTTATCAATGAGTACGCTGATGTATTTGCTTCACAGGACGGAGAATACGGCCGAACACACCTGGTACAACATCGAATAGACACTGGTGATACTAGACCAATTCGTCAGCCTGCTAGGCGCCTTCCATTGGCAAAGCAGACAGAAGTTGCAGAGATGGTGTCGGCAATGGAGAAAGAAGGTCTGATTGAAAGTTCCAAAAGTCCGTGGGCATCACCGGTTGTACTGGTAAAGAAGAAAGATGGCAGCACGCGGTTCTGCGTGGACTATCGGCAGCTCAATTACGTCACCAAGAAAGACAGCTATCCTCTGCCACGGATTGACGACACGCTAGACACACTATCAGGAGCCCGATGGTTTTCCACTCTCGACTTGAAGAGTGGCTACTGGCAGGTACAGATCCATCCAGAAGACCGGGAGAAAACCGTCTTCACCGCAGGAAATGGGCTATGGCAATTCACGGTAATGCCATTCGGGCTGTGCAATGCTCCGGCGACTTTCGAGCGATTGATGGAATGTGTCCTGCAAGGGTTAACATGGAAAACCTGTTTGGTATACTTGGATGATGTCATCGTCGTAGGAAAAACGTTTGCGCAACACCGAGACAATCTAAGGGATGTGTTTCAAAGGCTTCGAAGTGCCCACCTGAAGCTCAACCCCAAGAAGTGCGCCCTGTTTAGAGCAGAAGTCAAGTACTTGGGGCACATAATTTCAGCGAAAGGAGTGAGAACCGATCCAGAGAAGGTCGAAGCGGTGAAAAACTGGCCAGTCCCCAAGGATAAACACCAACTAAGGAGCTTCCTGGGCCTAGCCACCTACTACAGACGGTTCGTGAAGGATTTTGCCGGGATCGCAAAGAGCCTGTACCAGTTGACGGAAAAGGGAAAACAATTCAAATTGTCAATTGAGTGTGAGAAGAGCTTCAAGGCACTTTAACAACGGCTATGCGATGCCCCGATACTGGCTTACCCCACTCCCGGGGAAACGTTCATTGTGGATGCAGATGCTAGTAATGTCGGGGTAGGAGCCGTACTCTCCCAGGTGCATGACGGCCAAGAGAAGGTGGTTGCGTACTTTAGCAAGGTGCTCTCTAAGCCAAAAAGGAACTACTGCGTGACAAGGAGAGAACTTCTAGCTTTGATCTTGGCTACGAAGCATTTTCACAAATACCTCTACGGGAGGAAGTTCGTTCTTCGCACAGACCATGCAGCCTTAAAATGGCTATTACAGTTCAAGAGTCCTGAGGGTCAGGTCGCAAGATGGATCGAAAGGCTGCAAATCTACGACTACGAAATACAGCATCGTAAAGGAAGGCTCCACTCTAATGCGGATGCACTGTCCCGGAGACCATGCAGAACGGATTGTAAACATTGTGCGCGTCAGGAAGAACGGGAGCTGGTTTCCATCCAAAGAATGAGAGCCGAACCTATCGCCGGCTAGAGCGTAGATGAGATCCGGAACGTTCAGAAGGAAGACCCGGATATCGAGCCGATTCTGGCCTGGAAGGAGAACATGGAGAAACCGGATCATCAGGACATCTCTCACAGAAGCCCGACCTTAAAGGCATATTTTGCGCAGTGGGACTCCCTCCATGTCCAAGAAGGTGTTCTGAGAAGAAAATGGGAATCCTCCGACGGAAAGTCGTTTGTAATGCAGCTTGTCGTACCGCGGACGAGGGTCAAGGAGGTGTTACAGGAAATGCATGGCGGGGCGACCGGAGGCCACTTGGGAGTGAATAAGACGCTAGAAAAGGTACGAGAACGTTTTTATTGGTTAAAAGCGAAGGAAGATATCGAAGACTGGTGCAGAAAATGCGACGTGTGTGCAGCTAGCAAGGGTCCGAGAATCAAAACTCGAGGTAAGATGCACCAATACAACGTGGGAGCACCTTTCGAACGAATCGCCATTGACATCGCAGGTCCCTTTCCGGAAACCGACAATGGTAATCGGTATATACTCGTAGTGATGGACTACTTCAGTAAGTGGCCGGAAGCGTTTCCGATCCCTAACCAGGAAGCCAGAACCGTGGCGGAGCAGATCGTCTACAATTGGGTTAGCAGATTCGGTGTGCCCTTGGAATTGCATTCTGACCAAGGGCGGAACTTCGAGTCAAGAATCTTCCAAGAGATGTGTCAACTACTCGGAATCAAAAAGACAAGGACAACCCCGCTTCATCCACAGTCGGACGGTATGGTGGAGCGTTTCAATAGGACTTTGGACGAACATCTCTCGAAGGTCGTAGGTGACTACCAACGGGATTGGGACCGGCAGATTCCCTTGTTTTTGATGGCCTATAGAAGTGCCGTGCATAGCACTACTCGACATACGCCGTTCGAAATCTTATTTGGTAGAATAGCTCGTTTATCCAGTGAGGTGAAATTTGGATCTCCTACCAATGAGCCCAGAAATGAAGAAGAGTACGTGGCGGACCTTAGGGAAAGGCTTAGGGACATACACCAAAGGACCAGAAGCCAGATTAAGATGACGAGCGACCGCATGAAGACCAGGTATGATGCCAAGGCAACAACGTCAGGATTCCAGGAGGGAGATCTGGTGTGGCTGTATAATCCCCATCGCCAAAAGGGGAAATCACCTAAATTACAGCGGAACTGGGAAGGTCCCTACAGAATAGTAACCCGCATCAACGATGTTGTCTACCGCATCCAGCGAGGACCGAGGGCCAAAATGAAAGTGGTTCACGTTTACCGACTGAGTCGATACAATGGCCGAAATGAGGATGCACTTGTTCGGGACGAACACGTCTAAGAGGGGGGCAGTGTAGCATAATAATAACTACGCCCCCTAAAAATATGACGCAACAAATTCCGAAGTGACTTTTCATTCTGGCAGAATTTTGGTTCGAACTGTCCTTTCATTCGAGGTTCGTGTCTGGGACGAAGTCTCCACAGCTCATGTCAACGAAAGAGACGAATAATATCAGGGATAAAAGGGAATTATAACTGCAAGAATTCCAGTGGTCGAAGAATTTGCTAGAAGTTTCTGGCTATCAGAAACTTCTGCTATATAAGGACAGATGGCGATTGAGAAAGGAACAGTAGTTTTTAAGCTGTGGCGAAGAGATTGGAAAAGTGATAATGGGCGAAGTTGTAATTTGGTGATAAATTGAAAGTTGAGATTTAAGAAGAAGAAGTAATTAGTTTGGATTTGTGAATTAAGTAATTGAAAGGAGATAAAGTGATTTGAGAGGACAGAGACCTTGTAAGAAAAGAATTGCGAAGAATAGTGTGAACCTGAATTGTTCTATAGACTCGAAAATAAAGAAATAATTTCACAGAATAATTGTTTTATCTACTCGAGCCGTAGCTTGCATATTACAATATTTTAGTACCTTGTCGCAGAAAAGGACATTCAAAAAACAGCTTTCGTTACACCCGCATGCTTATACGAATACGTAAGGATGCCGTTCGGTTTAAAGAACGCACCCGCTTCGTTTCAACGACTAATGAACAATATCTTACGTGATTATGTTAACAAAATCTGTGTTGTCTACCTAGATGACATACTAATATTCTTCACGACCTTAGAAGAGCATATCGAATCGTTAGATAAAATATTTAAGAAAATACAAGATAACCTGAAGATACAAGCAGATAAATGTAGCTTTATGAAAAGAGATACAGAAATCTTAGGACACATACTAACGATTGAAGGAATAAAACCAAACCCAAATAAAATCAAAGATATCGAAAATTTAAGCATACCTAAAACAGAAAAACAGCTTAAAGGTTTCTTAGGCATGACAGGATACTATCGGAAATTTTTTTAAGGCTTATGCTAAGATTGCTTATTCGATGATACGATACCTAAAGAAAGATGAAAAAATAAATATAAAAGACCCACAGTATATATCAGCCTTTGAAAATCTAAAACCACTAATCACTGCACATCCAAAATTAAAATACCCAGAGTATGACAAACCATTTGATCTAACAACGGATGCAAGCAATCATGCCATTGGTACCGTACTATCACAAAACGAACACCCAGTTTGCTTTGTATCCAGAACTTTAAACAAGCACGAACAAAATTACAGCATCACCGACAAAGAATTCCTAGCTATTGTTTATGCGGTAAACTATTTTCGTCCATATCTGTATGGAAACAAATTTAAGGTTATCACGGATCATGTCTCGATTAAGTATTTAAATAATAAGTATAGAGGTAAAGAGTTCTCGCAACGCAATCAAAGATGGATTCTAAAACTCCAAGAGTATAACTTTGAAATGGAGTACTTGAAAGGAAAAGACAATAAAGTCGCTGATTTTCTTAGTAGAATAGAGAATACACCTAAGATTAATGAAGATAATGATATGGAATCAAATATGGCATTAACAGAAACTATACATTCAGTGGACGAACAACAATTAGACACCATATAGGTATAAAAGAAGAAATTGTTAATAAATACAAAACTCAGTTGATACTAACATATAGAGTTAACAGAGAGGTAGAAGTCTTACATGGACGTAGAACCATATCGTTAAACCCACTTGAGGGAACAGATAAAATAAAGGATGTATTAATTAGGTTTATGAAGAAAGGAGTAGTCGGAATATACTCCCAAATAAAGGATCATGACTATAATAAGGTTAAAATACAATTATTTTCACAGGACAAATACATAAAATTCATCAGGTGTTGCCGAAATTAAAACCGAGGAGGAGGCACACAAACAAATTTCAATTTATCATATTAGGGAATCCATGCATAATGGAATAAATGAAACCTATTATGCACTTAAAAACAAAATATTTTTTCCTAAACTCAATGAACAGATACAGCTAGTAATAAATAATTGCAAAAAATGTCAAGAAAAAAAATATGATAGGAAACCAATCAAACCCAAGTTCCATATAACAGAAACTCCAACACATAAAAATCAAATTATCCATTTGGACATATTTCATATACAAAAAAAATCTTTCGTAACTATTGTAGACAAACTAACTAAATTTGCAGTAGCTCATACAATAACAGACAGGAATTTGAGAAGTAAAAAAGCAATATTAATAGAACATTTTGTTAAGTTTGGGAAACCAAAAAAGATTATTACGAACAACGAATTCAAATCAGAACATATTATAGACTTTCTTAATGAAAGTAAGGTCGAAATACATTGGACAAAACCTAATAGCCACACAGGTAACGCAGATATTGAAAGATTACATTCCACAATTTTAGAAAAAATCACAGGCATCGACGAAAAGGACTTATCAGTAGAAATGAAAATACAAGTAGTATTAGATAACTGTAATAACTGGTACCATTCAACCATTAAAACCACACCTAGGAAAGCTAAGGAAGAAATAGATTCGGAAATATTAAACAAAGTAGTTCAACAGACTAAAGATAAGAAAATTAACAAGCTCAATGAAAAAAGAGAAGATTACACAGAAAATAGACAGGAAGGACCTATCAAGAATTATAAACATGTTAGGCATAAGGAAGAAACTAGATACAAAATTAAGAAACTCGAAAAAATACATCCAAGCAACACTGAAAGACCATATAAATTCACAGGTAAAAATTCTAATAACATTACTATCAATACCAACAATACACGGAGCAATCCAGGCAACACCAATTAACGAATAGACAGGATATTTAAAAATCAAAGTAAAAGAGGTACAAATAACTAACCAAACAAACACTATCTTAAGTGTAAGATAATTAATCCAAAAGAAATATTAGATACCATTTCGTTCATACATGTTAATATAAACTTACAAGTTGGAAATGTAGATGTAATCAATAACGAAATAGGAACTTTAAGAGCAAAAATTAGATCAATAATGCCAAACCCAATCGGAAGACAAAAACGAGCAGAAAAAAATAGTCATAATGCAATACAAACAATTAATGAACAGATAAAAATAAACAAACACTTTAACGAATCAATAGAATCACTCAAGACAATTGAAAAAAATGATAGAAAGTTAATATTAGATAATTTCAACAGAATAGAAAGTACTTTTAAAAAATATTAAAACAACAAATGTTTCTGGACCAAATAACAAAATTAAGAATTATAGATAATAAAGTTAACCAAATACAAGACAATATAGTATCAGCAAAACACAATACAATACATCCCAGCATTCTTACATCAAACGAAATAAATGAATATGAGATTGATTTTTATAAACTAAGGCTATTAAAAATGGGTGTTCTTGAATATAAAAATAAATTCATTATCATCGCTGTTAAAATTCCAAAAAACTATATTACGGTAAAACAAACACTAATTGCCAAATAAAAAATATCTTGAAATATATAATGAAGATGAATCTATCATAGAAATTAATAATCAAACTTATGTATACCAACCAGGTGTAACAATTAAAGAATTGAAACAAAGTAAACATTGTGTGATTACTAATAGTTGTAAAGAAAGGTATAATAATAAAACCCAGATACAGGTTATCGATGATGAAACTATTATAATCAAAAACGCATATGAAAAAGAACTTATACAAAATTGTGACAACAGAAAACTGGTAGTAAACAAAAACTATCTTATTAACTTCTTCGATTGTCAAATACATTTGTTAAAAGAAACTTTTTATAATCAACAGAAAATTATCCACGAAAAATTTCTTTATCCCAATAATAATCTGAATTCTTCATTTGGAAGAATTATTTCTTTTGACGAAATTGTTACTAGTAATTTTGAGAACATAAAAGAAATAAAAGAATTGAAATTACATAAAAACATTTCATATACCATACACTTAAGCATAGTAATAATAATAATAATATGTATAGCAATATTAGCAACATACTTTTGTAAAATAAAATACATAATAACCAAAGATACCAACAATAGAATTCAGGGGAATTCTTATCTAAACCGAGAAGGAGCAATATATGCAACGCCAGCAACTCTGGTCATTCCCCCAAAACCACCAAGAGCAACAACATTCAATGACCCAATTGCATCACCACCAATCGATGACATAGCAAGTACAAGCAACCCGAACATTAGTGCAAATATGGGTCAATTCATTTCAGCAGTATCAGCAATGTCAACATATAAAACGATAAACAGAACCACAGACAATCGTCCAATAATTCGTCGATAGCTTTGATCGCAGCCACGCCAAGACAGCGGGTTAAAGTTAAACATTAATATTGTACATTAAACTTACAGTATCTAATAAAGACGAAAGGTCCAGTTGAGGCCTGGGTAAATAAAAATATAATTGTGTCTTTTTTTTTAACCCAACCGTACTCGACAACTACTCGCGCGAACAGTTATTGTTTGTCGATGGAATTATTATTATTATTATTTTTTTTTGTAGCGATCTTATACTACGTGCGCGCACAACGACAGGCAGCAGGCAACTTTTTTTACTTTAAAATTGTCAGATGTCGTGACTTCGGAGTCGGGCGTTATCAAAGGGCCGTCGAATGGCTTAAACCTTTCTTCTAAGTGTAAAGCAAAAAGTTCTGCCTTTTCTTTGGCGCTCTTGGCCCAAATTCTATCATTTTTCCGAATTGGTGGCGCTTGCATTTGAGGTTTCTGGATGCTTTTTAGCGCTTTCCAAAGTGAATAATTTGATTCTCTTTCAGTGAAGAGATTTTCAAAGTAGGTCGCTATCTTATTGCTTTTAAATTCCTGAATACTATCTCTAAGGCCACGTTTCCATTTGCAAGAAAACTTCTACAAGAAATGTCTGACAGTCTGTCCGACAGTGACTTGCAAGCGGAAACTGCGAAGCAAGTTCGATCTCGACAGTTCTTGCATAACTTCTTGCGAGTATTTGCGAGTGCAATTAATTGCAGGTTTAAACAGGTTTGTATTGTTCTTCCTGCTTATCGAATTAGTTTCGTATATACCGCGCTCGTGGCTGGTTGACGTCTTTGTTTTTAATAAAAAATGAGTCAAAAAAGAGTTCGTGAATGGTCTCGCGAAGAAGTAATACGGTTAATTGAACGTTACGAGTGTAATCCGTGTTTATGGAATAACCGGCACGGAGATTATAAAAACCGAAATAAAAAAAAATCTGTTCTTAATAAGATCGCGGGAGAGTTCCTCACAAATGAGAATGAAGTGTCTCGGAAACTTCATAACTTAGGGAGCCAGTGGCAAAATGAACTAAAAAAAATAAAAGTGGCCAGGATGATCTGTATAAATCAAGCTGGTGTTATTTCGAGATATTTATTAATCTTTTTTTAAATTACATACACTGATTTATATTGATCTCTTTTTTATTAAATATATATTGATACACATCATTTTTAAAATAATTAAATATGATGATATTGCCAAGGTACTTCACCTTGCGGAGAAATAAAATACTCCTTGAATGCTTGACGAATTCGTTGCGCTTCATTTCCTGGACGATTATTGGATACTCCTTCCAAATTTATCAAATTTTGTTCAGGCTGAATTTCAATTGCATTTGTATTTCCAATGTGTCGCTGACGAATATGTTACCTCAGTTCTAAAGAGCTTCAGTAGTGCAGGCAACAAAAAACTTCGTCGAATAATACAAAAGCTATTATTGATATTCAAAAGGAGGAGGATGGAATGACATACTCACCTGAAAGTTCATCACATTCGGTTTATATTTACTCTCCGATGCCTGCTGTCTCCAATGAACATATTAACCTAATCATCAATGACACTGAACCATCATCCGTGAACACCACTGAACATACTGAATCTACTGATAATGAGCAATAATTCTAACCACATTCTCTCATAAAGTCATGATATTTCGTTTCATTGTCATGTATTAATGTAGGTAAATAGTGCAGCTTACTTAAATACTTGAGAATAAAAAAAAAGTTGAATAATAATGTATTCGTGTTTTACTTTTAAATATTCCTCGTGTAGACAACAGTATAAAGCTTGGCATACTTCCGGAACAATTTTTGATATGGTGCATACAGGAATTCTAAATAAATCCATTAGGGAATGGTATGAGTCTCCTAACTAAAATGTACTTACTAGATGCTAAGAATCGCAGCGTCAAGAGGAGTCTTTCCTTCGGTGATATTGAATAACGAAATCGAGTGTCTTGCTTTTTTATAATAGTGTAACATGCGAGCTACGGCTCGAGTAGATAAAACAATATTCTGTGAAATTATTTCTTTATTTTCTAGTCTATAGAACAATTCAGGTTCACACTATTCTTCGTAATTCTTTTCTTACAAGGTCTCTGTCCTCTCAAATCACTTTATCTCTTTTCAATTACTTAATTCACAAATCCAAACTAATTACTTCTTCTTCTTAAATCTCAACTTACAATTTATCACAAAAAAAATCTGATAGCCAGAAACT
This sequence comes from Pocota personata, assembly GCA_963082735.1. Classification (NCBI taxonomy): domain Eukaryota; kingdom Metazoa; phylum Arthropoda; class Insecta; order Diptera; family Syrphidae; genus Pocota; species Pocota personata. Next base: position 102,904,580 of record OY720429.1, on the reverse strand, counting down.
TCTAGCAAATTCTTCGACCACTGGAACAAGAGAAATAATTCTTGCAGTTATAATCCCCTTTTATCCCTGATATTATTCGTCTCTTTCGTTGACATGAGCTGTGGAGACTTCATCCCAGACACGAACCTCGAATGAAAGGACAGTTCGAACCAAAATTCTGCCAGAATGAAAAGTCACTTCGGAATTTGCTGCGTCATACTTTAAGGGAGCGTAGTTATTATTATGCTACACTGCCCCCCTCTTAGACGTGTTCGTCCCGAACAAGTGCATCCTCATTTCGGCCATTGTATCGACTCAGTCGGTCCACATGAACCACTTTCATTTTGGCCCTCGGTCCTCGCTGGATGCGGTAGACAACATCGTTGATGCGGGTTACTATTCTGTAGGGACCTTCCCAGTTCTGCTGCAACTTAGGTGATTTCCCCTTATGGCGATGGGGATTATACAGCCACACCAGATCTCCTTCCTGGAATCCTGACGTTGTTGCCTTGGCATCATACCTGGTCTTCATGCGGTCGCTCGTCATCTTAATCTGGCTTCTGGTCCTTTGGTGTATGTCCCTAAGCCTTTCCCTAAGGTCCGCCACGTACTCTTCTTCATTTCTGGGCTCATTGGTAGGAGATCCAAATTTCACCTCACTGGGTAAACGAGCTATTCCACCAAATAAGATTTCGAACGGCGTATGTCGAGTAGTGCTATGCACGGCACTTCTATAGGCCATCAAAAACAAGGGAATCTGCCGGTCCCAATCCCGTTGGGAGTCACCTACGACCTTCGAGAGATGTTCGTCCAAAGTCATATTGAAACGCTCCACCATACCGTCCGACTGTGGATGAAGCGGGGTTGTCCTTGTCTTTATGATTCCGAGTAGTTGACACATCTCTTGGAAGATTCTTGACTCGAAGTTCCGCCCTTGGTCAGAATGCAATTCCAAGGGCACACCGAATCTGCTAACCCAATTGTAGACGATCTGCTCCGCCACGGTTCTGGCTTCCTGGTTAGGGATCGGAAACGCTTCCGGCCACTTACTGAAGTAGTCCATCACTACGAGTATATACCGATTACCATTGTCGGTTTCCGGAAAGGGCCCTGCGATGTCAATGGCGATTCGTTCGAAAGGTGCTCCCACGTTGTATTGGTGCATCTTACCTCGAGTTTTGATTCTCGGACCCTTGCTAGCTGCACACACGTCGCATTTTCTGCACCAGTTTTCGATATCTTCCTTCGCTTTTAACCAATAAAAACGTTCTCGTACCTTTTCTAGCGTCTTATTCACTCCCAAGTTGCCTCCGGACGCCCCGCCATGCATTTCCTGTAACACCTCTTTGACCCTCGTCCGCGATACGACAAGCTGCATTACAAACAACTTTCCGTCGGACGATTCCAATTTTCTTCTCAGAACACCTTCTTGGACATGGAGGGAGTCCCACTGCGCAAAATATGCCTTTAAGGTCGGGCTTCTGTGAGAAATGTCCTGATGATCCGGTTTCTCCATGTTCTCCTTCCAGGCCAGAATCGGCTCGATATCCGAGTCTTCCTTCTGAGCGTTCCGGGTCTCATCTACGCTCCAGCCGGCGATAGGTTCGGCTCTCATTCTTTGGATGGAAACCAGCCCGCGTTCTTCCTGACGTGCACAATGTTTACAATCCGTTCTGCATGGTCTCCGGGACAGTGCATCCGCATTAGAGTGGAGCCTTCCTTTACGATGCTGTATTTCGTAGTCGTAGATTTGCAGCCTTTCGATCCATCTTGCGACCTGACCCTCAGGACTCTTGAACTGTAATAGCCATTTTAAGGCTGCATGGTCTGTGCGAAGAACGAACTTCCTCCCGTAGAGGTATTTGTGAAAATGCTTCGTAGCCAAGATCAAAGCTAGAAGTTCTCTCCTTGTCACGCAGTAGTTCCTTTTTGGCTTAGAGAGCACCTTGCTAAAGTACGCAACCACCTTCTCTTGGCCGTCATGCACCTGGGAGAGTACGGCTCCTACCCCGACATTACTAGCATCTGCATCCACAATGAACGTTTCCCCGGGAGTGGGGTAAGCCAGTATCGGGGCATCGCATAGCCGTTGTTAAAGTGCCTTGAAGCTCTTCTCACACTCAATTGACAATTTGAATTGTTTTCCCTTTTCCGTCAACTGGTACAGGCTCTTTGCGATCCCGGCAAAATCCTTCACGAACCGTCTGTAGTAGGTGGCTAGGCCCAGGAAGCTCCTTAGTTGGTGTTTATCCTTGGGAACTGGCCAGTTTTTCACCGCTTCGACCTTCTCTGGATCGGTTCTCACTCCTTTCGCTGAAATTATGTGCCCCAAGTACTTGACTTCTGCTCTAAACAGGGCGCACTTCTTGGGGTTGAGCTTCAGGTGGGCACTTCGAAGCCTTTGAAACACATCCCTTAGATTGTCTCGGTGTTGCGCAAACGTTTTTCCTACGACGATGACATCATCCAAGTATACCAAACAGGTTTTCCATGTTAACCCTTGCAGGACACATTCCATCAATCGCTCGAAAGTCGCCGGAGCATTGCACAGCCCGAATGGCATTACCGTGAATTGCCATAGCCCATTTCCTGCGGTGAAGGCGGTTTTCTCCCGGTCTTCTGGATGGATCTGTACCTGCCAGTAGCCACTCTTCAAGTCGAGAGTGGAAAACCATCGGGCTCCTGATAGTGTGTCTAGCGTGTCGTCAATCCGTGGCAGAGGGTAATTATCTTTCTTGGTGACGTAATTGAGCTGCCGATAGTCCACGCAGAACCGCGTGCTGCCATCTTTCTTCTTAACCAGTACAACCGGTGATGCCCACGGACTTTTGGAACTTCCAATCAGACCTTCTTTCTCCATTGCCGACACCATCTCTGCAACTTCTGTCTGCTTTGCCAATGGAAGGCGCCTAGCAGGCTGACGAATTGGTCTAGTATCACCAGTGTCTATTCGATGTTGTACCAGGTGTGTTCGGCCGTATTCTCCGTCCTGTGAGGCAAATACATCAGCGTGCTCATTGATAAGATTCTCTGCCATAGTTCGCTGCTCCTGATTCAGCTCACTGGACTGGAGAATCGTCTCTCTCGTTTCCGCTGTCCAAGGTGATGGGAGAGGTTTTGGAGCATCACGTTCAGATATTGTTGCGACGGCGGTAATCGGCGTGCATTTTCCAGTCACCTCCCCTCGCCTTAGTTTGACAGTGTGCGGTCTTGTGTTCAAAACTCTCACTGGAACCATGGTGTTCTTCGGTTCGACTAACGTCTTTCCCACAATGTAGTCTTGAGAATTCTTCTCTGGGTCTGGTTCTACTATGTAGAATCGGCGGCTCCCCAGATCACCTTCCAGCTTCGTCCAAATGATTGTCTCTGAAGACGGCGGCAAAACTTCGTCTTTGCTGATGACTGTCCTGAGAGTTACGGCATTCTCGTTTCCGTACACCATCGGAATCTCCACATTTCGATACCTCAGTACTTGCATGCCGATGTCCAGGATTACTTCATTTGCTTTCATGAAGTCTATTCCGATGATTCACTCGTCGCATATATCTGCCACCAGAAACGCATGGGAGAAGGTCAGTCCCGCCAGAGTAATCATAAGACGAACTTCTCCAAACACTTTCGCCATTTCCCCTGTTGCAGTCTTCAGGCAGTAGCTGTTGGTGTTGTGCAGCCAGGAGCTTCTGACGATATCTCTTCTTACAATGGAGGCAATGGCGCCTGTGTCGATGGTGCCTACGCATTTCTTCTTGTTGGTTAGTGCCTCCACTGTCAGGCTCTTGTTACCCCGTTTGGTTTGCGAAACTTGAATGGTGGTCCTGGGGGCCTCGATTCCAGTAACCAACTTCTGCCCCGCAAAGTTGGTCCTTACGCATTTCCCGACTGTTGGTTTTGGGAAGTCTGACCGACAGGATGCTTCCTCTCTGCTTCTCCTACTTCCGCAATGTGGACAATTTCCTCGTCTAGGTGCACTTCTGCACTGCCGTTGTAGGTGTCCGGTTTGGTTGCAATTCCAGCAACGGATTTGAATTCCGCGAGCTTTGTCTTCATCCATGACGGCTGTTCTCTGGCATGAGCATTCCACGACGGACATTTCCCTGACACGGTGTATTCCCTGGTATGCTTGGTCCGCAGCCTTCATTGACAAAGCGAATGCCAATGCCTCGGGGAGTGTTCGCTTTTCAGCCATCCTTACGGCCATTTGCAGTTGTCTGTCCTCTATGGCCTGAATAAAAGCTTCCACCGCCATTTCGTTGATAAGTTCCTCACCGGCTTTAGGATATGAAAGATGGGCTAGTCGCTCTATATCCGCTTGCAACTGTTGGAGCGTTTCTCCCCTTTTCTGGACTCGACTACGCAGCTGAACCCTGTACACCTGCTACATGTGTTCATCCCCAAACCGCATCTCGATAGCCTGAACCAGAGAGTCGTAGTTCTGCTGTTTATCTTCCGGGATGGTCTGCAAGAGCTCCGCAGCTGGACCCCTCAGTGCAAGCGTGAGTGCAATAGACTTCTCTTCATCGTCCCAGCTATTGGTCATTGCGGCCGCTTCGAATTGCCTTTTATAAATTGGCCATGATGTTTGACCATCGAAGATAGGAGGCTGCATCTCCTTTCTTCTCAGACCGTCAGTGGAATATTCCCGTGCTTTCTGTCTCTTCACTTTGCTGAGCTCCTTAGCAAGATTTTCGACTTGCTTTCCTACTATCTCGAATTGCGTATCCACTTTTTCAAACTGAGTCTCTATCTTCCCGAACTGAATTTCATGTTTCTCAAAATTTTCATCGAATCTAGTTTCGACTTTTTCGAGTTGCGTCTCGACCTTCTCGATTTTCTCTTCGATCACTTCGAATTTGGATTCCAAGTTCTTGTTTTGCTCATCAAGTTTACTTTCCAGAGCATCTAGGGAATTCTTTTGCTCGTCCATCTTAAGTTCTAGAGAATTCTTTTGTTCGTCCATTGCTTTCTTTTGTTCATCCAGCTTAAGTTCTAGAGAATTCCTTTGGTCGCCCATTGCTTTCTTTTGTTCGTCCATGACTAACTTAAGTTGCAGGAGCAGACTTGTTATACCCGGGTCGGCTACTGTACTTGCTGGTTCCTCTTCCACGTCAAACTCTACGTCGTGCGGATTTTCACCTTCCTGCGCTACTGCTTCTTCCAGACGAATCAGTAGGGCATATTTTCCCCCAGTTGTGTCGAGGTTCCGCTTACTGAGTACTGCCTTTAGTTGAGTTATAGTTAGTTTTCCCAATTTGCGACCCATTTTGAGCAAATAATTAACTCAACACAGAAATGGTTTTTTTTTTTTTTTTTGCTTGTGCAATTTCACACCACGGAAATAGTTATTCACAGAATAAGTTTTATCCCACTTCTGACACCAATGTAATATGCGAGCTACGGCTCGAGTAGATAAAACAATATTCTGTGAAATTATTTCTTTATTTTCTAGTCTATAGAACAATTCAGGTTCACACTATTCTTCGCAATTCTTTTCTTACAAGGTCTCTGTCCTCTCAAATCACTTTATCTCTTTTCAATTACTTAATTCACAAATCCAAACTAATTACTTCTTCTTCTTAAATCTCAACTTACAATTTATCACAAAATTAGAACTTCGCCCACTATCACTTTTCTAATCTCTTCGCCACAGTTTAGAAACTACTGCCCCTTTCTCAATCGCCATCTGTCCTTATATAGCAGAAGTTTCTGATAGCCAGAAACTTCTAGCAAATTCTTCGACCACTGGAACAAGGGAAATAATTCTTGCAGTTATAATTCCCTTTTATCCCTGATATTATTCGTCTCTTTCGTTGACATGAGCTGTGGAGACTTCATCCCAGACACGAACCTCGAATGAAAGGACAGTTCGAACCAAAATTCTGCCAGAATGAAAAGTCACTTCGGAATTTGTTGCGTCATACTTTAAGGGAGCGTAGTTATTATTATGCTACAATAGGACGCACTTTTAATAACAAAACTTCCAAATCAACCGCGGTCATACGAGTGAAATTGAAGTATTGTTGAGCGTCTTCTATATTTAGTTCGTTTAATAAATCATAGAAGGCACCAGCTTCCCGTCTTCTTAAAACCAATCGCGAACACAAGTTGATCTTTTTTCCTTTTTTAACAATAAAATTGTAATTGCAGCTGCTAAACGTTGACGTTTTCTCGCCATGATTTCACAATTTTAAGTAAATAACCAAATTTCTTGCGACATTAATGGCTCTCTTGTGTAAATACCGTTGCAATAAATTGCGACAATATGATGCGAGAGCTTCTTGCAAGATATTTGTTGCAGAAGAAATTGCAAGAATTCATATGACAATGTAAACGCTACTGCAAGAAACTTCTGCAAGACTTCCGCGAGTTTACTTGCAAATGGAAACGCGGCCTAAGGTGATTGCATAGTCGATTAAGGACCTTTTTATGATGCGGTGCACGAGTGATTTGCCATTTCTTTCTTGCTTTTCTTTTCTCTCTCACCAGTTCAATGATATCTGGGATATTTTTCGTTGCGATTAATCTTATAGCTTATAGAAAGAGTGTTTCTCCATGCCGCTCTTTGGATTGCTTCAACGAAACGATCAGCTTCACAAGGTATTTTAAGTGATACATTTAAGGCGACATTTGTTTCGCAATCATTCCTAAAGCCCTCCCAGTTTGTTCTATTGCTAGTAAGTCTTGGAGGTCCTTCTTTCTTGATCAACGCTTCACCAAGTAATAAAATTATTGGAGAGTGGTCGGAAGAGAGATCAAAACTTTCTTCGTTGTAATAAACTTCTCGTAAATGCCTTTTAACATTGAAGACACGAAAGTAGTCGTCTTTTTCGAGTGAGCATCGCGGCGGACAGTAAACGGACGCTATATTGTAGCTCAAGTGTTTATTTTTAACCCTTACTGCGCACAACTGAAGTTTTTCCAGCTCTATGTTTATTTCGACCGAGTGTTCGATGTTAGTTTTAATAAATAAGTACGAACCGCCCGCTCTCTATCAGAAGGATGATAGGCGTGATAACCAGCGTAGTCTCTTATCTTTATTTGCGATTCCCTTTTTAGATGGGTTTCGGAGATCAAACATATGTCTCTCTCATTAGAAAAATTTCTAATTCGTTAGATTTTTGTAAGAGTGATTGACTGGTTCAAGGGTCTTCACTGCTGATTCGAGCATTCTTTCAGTTGGCTCAGGAGTCTGTACAACTGGCTTACGAGCCCGCTCAGTCTGCTTAGCAACACGCTCAACCGACTTAGGAGCCCGATCGACTGATTACGTTCCCCGCACAGTCGGCGTTGTAGATTTTCTCCTTCGCATCTGTAGTTCATTTGCGACCTCGCAACCGGGATAATTTGCTGGGTGCCTTCCATCCGCGCGCCGAAGGGGATATGAATACCACTGTTTCAGGGCACGGGCGTCGGGGAAAAAGAGGAAGAGGAACAGAGGAGGAGCCTATGTACGTTGGCTTTGAATGTTTGAAGGTTGTAGTGATGGATCATTCCACATTAGTGTTGTTCGGCTTATAAATGAATCCCTATATTTGACAGTACGACCGAAGTTTGGCTTTATGGTAAACTGGTGTGCATTCGAAGCATGTCGCGTATTGCGGGTGAAATTTTGAAGGGGAGGAATGCAACTGGCTAATTCACTGGAGCATTTTTTTTTATTAAAAAAACGATAAAACGGGGAGAGACAGGAGACATTTCTCCGATGTTCTAGTGAATGAATGGAATTCACAATATCTCTATCACCTATAAATTTTAACGCGCGATTCTGTACCCTATCTAGAATGTGCAGAACGGTCTTGGGTGCACCAGATCAGATATGGGCGTTATATTCCAGCTTAGGGCGGATGAATGCCTTATAAATTGAGGGCAGATCAGACAGGGTAAAATATTTCTTGCACCGTTTAAGGAATCCTAGACATTTTGCAGCATTTTTGGCGACCTCGAACATGTGATCGTTCCATCGAAGATGGTTATTAATACGCATACCGAGAATGGCAAGTCTTTCGGTTTCAATGATGCAAGCACCATCCATGGACAATGGTTGAGGGTTTTGGTTTTGCTTGAGAGACGGAAGACAGCATTGTGTTTTGGAAGCATTAAATTGCATTCTGTTGGTTGAACCCCATTTTTTTTTTTTTTTGTAATTTGCACGTGTGAAAGGGGTTATGAATACTTTTATATTAATTAATTAATATATTAATACACGGGCGTTTTTGAGGAAAGGGGAGGGGACAGAGAGAAGTACAGATTGGTGTAGTTGGTTTGAAACTCAGCTGGTATTAAGTTTCAGTGAACTCCAAGGGTGGCTGTCCAGATAACTGGGGAGCTTGTTTGTTTTTGCTTTTGTCGTTGCTCATGATTCACAGTATTTTTTTTACCTTCCTCCTGATGTCACCATCACGATCAAGTTGCATTTTAGCCATATGACCGCCCTACTGCCAGTGTTATGCCTTCGCAGTAGAGTTGACATAAGTTTTCGCAATTGATCGACTTTTTATTTATTTCATGGGAAATAAATAGATGATTATTGACATCAGGATTCGAATCGTGAACATGTAGCGTGACAAGCGATGATGTTACCATTGTTACATTTGCGGATGCCTTTTAGCGCTTTCCAAAGTGAATAATTTGATTCTCTTCCAGTGGAGAGATTTTCAAAGTAGGTCGCTATATTATTGCTTTTAAATTCCCGAACACTATCTCTTAGGCGATTGCATAGTCGGTTAAGAATCTTTTTACGCTGCGGTGCATGAGTGATTTGCCATTTCTTTCGTGCTTTTCTTTCCTCCCTCACCAGTTCAATCATTTTACTTGGATACTTTTCGTTGCGGTTAATCTTATAGTTTCTAGAAGGAGTGTTTCTGGATGCCGCTCTTTGGATTGCTTCCACGAAACGATCAACATCGTTCTCCAGTTCACAAGGTGTTTTAAGTGATACATTTAAGTCGATATTTGTTTCGCAATCATTTCTAAAGCCCTCCCAATTTGTTCTATTGCTAGTAAGTCTTGGAGGTCCTTCTTTTTTGATCAACGCTTCACCAAGTAATAAAATTGCAGGAAGTGTCTGAAGAGAGATCAAAACTTTCTTCGACTGTAATAAATTTATCGTATATACCTTTTGAAACGAAAAAATCGATAAGATCGGGAATTTTTTCTGAGTTCGTTGGCCAATAGGTGGGTTTCCTGTTGAATAAAAACAACAACCGAATTCTTTTGCCACTTCGAAGAGAATTTTTCCATTAGATTAGAACTCCAGAAGGTGTGCTTCGCATTGAAATCTTCACCAATAAGGGAATTTAAACCAAGGGCATTGAAGACACAAAAGTAGTCGTCTTTTTCAAGAGAGCAACGCGGCGGTCAGTAAACAGACGCTATATTGTAGCTCAAGTGTTTATTTTTAACCCTTACCGCGCACAACTGAAGTTTTTCCAGCTCTATGTTTGTATCGACCGAGTGTTCGATGATAGTTTTAATGAATAAGGACGAACCGCCCATGCTCTATCAGAAGGATGATAGGCTTGATAACTTCTTACCTTTATTTGCGATTCCCTTGTTAGATGGGTTTCGGAGATCAAACATATGTCGATATTTTCTCTCATTAGGAAAATTTGTAATTCGTTAGATTTTCGTGAGAGTCCGTTTGCATTCCATGTTATAATTTTAAGCAAAGAATTCACATCTACTTAGATTTAGATATAAGGTTAGCCCCACAAAAGCTTTCGACGTTACTGAGTCATTCGAGAATTCTTTTGTTCGTTTCACATTGTTACTCGAACTTAGCGTAAATGCAGTTCAGAATTTCTTTCAACGGATCAGAGGATGGCCCGTCGTTTCGTCTGGTTGCTTCGACTCCAGCCTGAGAATACGTCAGAAAACTGGGATTCTTTGTCTTATCCGATTTTATTTTTCGTTCGGTCTTTGTAGTGGACGACTTCGACGTACTTTTAATCAGTTTAGAGGGCTGATTGACTGGTTCAAGAATCTGCACTGCTGATTCGAGCGTCCTTTCAGCCGGCTTAGGAGTCTGTACAACTGGCTTACGAGCCCGCTCAGTCTGCTTAGCAACTCGCTCTACCGACTTAGGAGTCCGATCGACTGATTACGTTCCCCGCACAGTCGGCGTTGTAGATTTTCTCCTTCGCATCTGTAGTTCCTTTACGACCTCGCAACCGCGATAATTTGCTGGATGCCTTCCTTTGCAGTTAACGCAAGTAGCTTTTTCATTTTTGCTCAAACTGCAATTTTCAGAAGAGTGTTTTCCAGCGCACTTAACGCACCGCGGCTCTTTCTGACAGTACACCTGCGTATGGATAATCTCTTGGCAAAGCTTGCATTGAGGGATTGTCTTCGTGTTGACACGTAGTGGCTCGATTTTAACGACCATACTCATGATTGTACGAGTATTGTATATTTTTTCCTCGCATTCCGTTTTATCGAACGATAGCACCAAAATCGGAAGTTTACGTTTCACTATAGCTTCTACTCCACGGTCGGGTCGTTTTCTCTCTTTTTTTTTTAAAACGTTCACAGCATCAACAATGTTATAACCTCTATCGCGTAAATCACCTATAACGTTTTCTTTAGCGCATGATGGATGAAGTCCTCTAGCTACGACCCTCAAAGGTTTCAGACTTGTCTTCATAAGTATGCCATTGACGTTTTTCGTTGTTAAGCTTTTGAGATACAGCCCGATAGCCCTTGATTAACCTTGATTTTCCATGTATCGTTTCTGAAGGAAGTTACTTTAAATTCAGTAGCGATCGTTGTTTTTACAATTTTTCGCAGAGAATTACAGTCTGCAACGCCTGTAATATTTATTGGAGGAGGGGCGCGTTTGCTTTTCTGCTTTTCGCTGCGCTTTGCGATTAGGTTCGTGTTGTGTTTGTTCCACTCGGGCGATGAACCGGCCTTACGTTTTTAGATGGTCTTCGTTTAAGTATCCAATCCGTTTCGCGCGCGAGTTCTTCATCCGTACTGTAGTGATGGCTACCCGGGGTAGGCTCACTATGAATAGCCGTCTGCGTTTGTGAAGACTCGTTTTGAAGCAAAGATACTTTATTCTCTGATTCAAGTTTCTCAACTTTGCTTTTGAGCTCCCGAAACAACAGCTGCATTTCGTCGAGCCTCTTTCGGAGCACGGTGTTTTCTTTTTCCAGAGTACTCTGTTTTAAGGTTTGCGTTTCCCGAATTAACACCTCCGAGTTCGCGAGACCCTTATTTTGCGCTTTAAGAGCAATCTTTTCAGGCGGAGATCTTTGTAGCCTTGCGCTTTCCTTAATTGGTTAATTAAATTTTAATGCAATAAATAGCTCTCCCCAGGATCCGTAGAGCATGCCTCTTGCGAGGGTGGATTTTCCAGTTGAACTGGGCTGCCACTTGGGGTATCAATACCGTTCGTTTTGTTCATTGCATTCATTTATATTACCAACACCTCCTTATGAAGGAAGATCCATCTACGTGCCATGCCTGCAACAACCCCATCGACATAAATCATATTTTAGACATAGGGATATACCCCTTCTGTAGTCAAACAAATCAAAGCAGCTAGTGTCCTTTCACTGTTAGCATATTAATTTAATTATATGCTAATAAATTATAGTATTGTAATATGCAAGCTTCGGCTCGAGTAGATAAAACAATATTCTGTGAAATTTATTTCTTTATTTCTTTCTTTATTTATTCTTCTTTATTTTCACAAGGTCTCTGTCCTCTCAAATCACTTTATCTCCTTTCAATTACTTAATTCACAAATCCAAACTAATTACTTTTTCTTGTTCACTCTCAACTTTCAATTTATCACAAAATTACAACTACGCCCATTATCACTTTTCCAATCTCTTCGCCACGGTTCTAAACCAACTGCCCCCTTTCGATCGCCATCTGTCCTTATATAGCAGAAGTTTCTGATAGCCAGAAACTTCTAGCAAATTCTTCGACCACTGGAACAAGAAAAATTCTAATGTAATAATTCCAAGATGCCAATCATTTCTTGCAGTTATAATTCTTTCGTATCCGTGATATTATCCATCTCTTTCGTAGAAATGAACTGTGGAGACTTAGCCGCAGACACGAACCTCGAATGAAAAGACACTTTGGAACGGGCTGGAGGAGCGTAGTTATTATTCTACATTATTGTAGCATAATTTTAGGGGATGTTACACTGCCCCCCTCTTAGACTTGTTCGTCCCGAACAAGTGCGTCCTCACTTCGGCCTTTGTATCGACTCAGTCGGTCCACATGAACCACTTTCATTTTGGCCCTTGGTCCTCGCTGGATGCGGTAGACAACATCGTTGATGCGGGTTATTATTCTGTAGGGACCCTCCCAGTTCTGCTGCAACTTAGGTGATTTCCCCTTTTGGCGATGGGGATTATACAGCCACACTAGATCTCCTTCCTGGAATCCTGACGTTGTTGCCTTGGCATCATACCTGGTCTTCATGCGGTCGCTCGTTATCTTAATCTGGCTTCTGGTCCTTTGGTGTATGTCCCTAAGCCTTTCCCTAAGGTCCGCCACGTACTCTTCTTCATTTCTGGGCTCATTGGTAGGAGATCCAAATTTCACCTCACTGGGTAAACGAGCTATTCCACCAAATAAGATTTCGAACGGCGTATGTCCAGTAGTGCTATGCACGGCACTTCTATAGGCCATCAGAAATAAGGGAATCTGCCGGTCCTAATCCCGTTGGTAGTCACCTACGACCTTCGAGAGATGTTCGTCCAAAGTCCTATTGAAACGCTCCACCATACCGTCCGACTGTGGATGAAGCGGGGTTGTCCTTGTCTTTATGATTCCGAGTAGTTGACACATCTCTTGGAAGATTCTTGACTCGAAGTTCCGCCCTTGGTCAGAATGCAATTCCAAGGGCACACCGAATCTGCTAACCCAATTGTAGACGATCTTCTCCGCCACGGTTCTGGCTTCCTGGTTAGGGATCGGAAACGCTTCCGGCCACTTACTGAAGTAGTCCATTACTACGAGTATATACCGATTACCATTGTCGGTTTCCGGAAAGGGCCCTGCGATGTCAATGGCGATTCGTTCGAAAGGTGCTCCCACGTTGAATTGGTGCATCTTAGCTCGAGTTTTGATTCTCGGACCCTTGCTAGCTGCACACACGTCGCATTTTCTGCACCAATCTTCGATATCTTCCTTCGCTTTTAACCAATAAAAACGTTCTCGTACCTTTTCTAGCGTCTTATTCACTCCCAAGTGGCCTCCGGACGCCCCGCCATGCATTTCCTGTAACACCTCCTTGACCCTTATCCGCGGCATGACAAGCCATTACTACGAGTATATACCGATTACCATTGTCGGTTTCCGGAAAGGGCCCTGCGATGTCAATGGCGATTCGTTCGAAAGGTGCTCCCACGTTGAATTGGTGCATCTTAGCTCGAGTTTTGATTCTCGGACCCTTGCTAGCTGCACACACGTCGCATTTTCTGCACCAGTCTTCGATATCTTCCTTCGCATTTAACCAATAAAAACGTTCTCGCACCTTTTCTAGCGTCTTATTCACGATGCTGTATTTCGTAGTCGTAGATTTGCAGCCTTTCGATCCATCTTGCGACCTGACCCTCAAGACTCATGAACTGTAATAGCCATTTTAAGGCTGCATGGTCTGTGCGAAGAACGAACTTCCTCCCATAGAGGTATTTGTGAAAATGCTTCGTAGCCAAGATCAAAGCTAGAAGTTCCCGCCTTGTCACGCAGTAGTTCCTTTCTGGCTTAGAGAGCACCTTGCTGAAGTACGCAACCACCTTCTCTTGGCCCTCATGCACCTGGGAGAGAATGGCTCCTACCCCGACATTACTAGCATCTGTATCCACAATGAATGTTTCCCCGGGAGTGGGGTAAGCTAGTATCGGGGCATCGCATAGCCGTTGTTTAAGTGCCTTGAAGCTCTTCTCGCACTCAATTGACCATTTGAATTGTTTCCCCTTTTCCGTCAACTGGTGCAGGCTCTTTCCGATCCCGGCAAAATCCTTCACGAATCGTCTGTAGTAGGTGGCTAGGCCCAGGTAGCTCCTTAGTTGGTGTTTGTCCTTGGGGACTGGCCAGTTTTTCACCGCTTCGACCTTCTCTGGATCGGTTCTCACTCCTTTCGCTGAAATTATGTGCCTCAAGTACTTGACTTCCGCTCTAAACAGGGCGCACTTCTTGGGGTTGAGCTTCAGGTGGGCACTTCGAAGCCTTTGAAACACATCCCTTAGATTGTCTCGGTGTTGCGCAAACGTTTTTCCTACGACGATGACATCATCCAAGTATACCAAACAGGTTTTCCATGTTAACCCTTGCAGGACACATTCCATCAATCGCTCGAAAGTCGCCGGAGCATTGCACAGCCCGAATGGCATTACCGTGAATTGCCATAGCCCATTTCCTGCGGTGAAGACGGTTTTCTCCCGGTCTTCTGGATGGATCTGTACCTGCCAGTAGCCACTCTTCAAGTCGAGAGTGGAAAACCATCGGGCTGCTGATAGTGTGTCTAGCGTGTCGTCAATCCGTGGCAGAGGATAGCTGTCTTTCTTGGTGACGTAATTGAGCTACCGATAGTCCACGCAGAACCGCGTGCTGCCATCTTTCTTCTTAACCAGTACAACCGGTGATGCCCACGGACTTTTGGAACTTTCAATCAGACCTTCTTTCTCCATTGCCGACACCATCTCTACAACTTCTGTCTGCTTTGCCAAAGGAAGGCGCCTAGCAGGCTGACGAATTGGTCTAGTATCACCAGTGTCTATTCGATGTTGTACCAGGTGTGTTCGGCCGTATTCTCCGTCCTGTGAGGCAAATACATTAGCGTACTCATTGATAAGATTCACTGGACTGGAGAATCGTCTCTCTCGTTTCCGCTGTCCAAGGTGATGGGAGAGATTTTGGAGCATCACGTTCAGATATTGTTGCGACGGCAGTAATCGGCGTGTATTTTCCAGTCACCTCCCCTCGCCTTAGTTTGACAGTGTGTGGACTTGCGTTCAAAACTCTCACTGGAACCATGGTGTTCTTTGGTTCGACTAACGTCTTTCCCACGATGTAGTCTTGAGAATTCTTCTCTGGGTCTGGTCGGTGGCTCCCAAGATCACCTTCCAGCTTCGTCCAAATGATTGTCTCTGAAGACGGCGGCAAAACTTCGTCTTTGCTAATGACTGTCCTGAGAGTTACGGCATTCTCGTTTCCGTACACCATCGGAATCTCCACATTTCGATACCTCAGTACTTGCATCCCGATGTCCAAGATTACTTCATTTGCTTTCATGAAGTCTATTCCGATGATGCACTCGTCGCATATATCTGCCACCAGAAACGCATGGGAGAACGTCAGTCCTGCCAGAGTAATCGTAAGACGAACTTCTCCAAATACCTTCGCCATTTCCCCTGTTGCAGTCTTCAGGCAGTAGCTATTGGTGTTGTGCAGCCATGAGATTCTGACGATATCTCTTCTTACAATGGAGGCAGTGGCGCCTGTGTCGATGGTAGCTACGCACTTCTTCTTGTTGATTAGTGCCTCCACTGTCAGGCTCTTGTGACCCCGTTTGGTTTGCGAAACTTGAATGGTGGTCCTGGGGGCCTCGATTCCAGTAACCAACTTCTGCCCCGCGAAGTTGGTCCTTACGCATTTCCCGACTGCTGGTTTTGGGAAGTCTGACTGACAGGATGGATGTTATCACCGCCAGATGCTTCCTCTCTGCTTCTCCTACTTCCGCAATGTGGACAATTTCCTCGCCTAGGTGCACTTCTGCACTGCCGTTGTAGGTGTCCGGTTTGGTTGCAATTCCAGCAACGGATTTGACTTCCGCGAGCTTTGTCTTCATCCATGACGGCTGTTCTCTGGCATGAGCATTCCACGACAGACATTTCCCTGACACGGTGTATTCCCTGGTATGCTTCGTCCGCAGCCTTCATTGACAAAGCGAATGCCAATGCCTCGGGGAGTGTTCGCTTTTCAGCCATCCTTACAGCCATTTGCAGTTGTCTGTCCTCTATGGCCTGAATAAAAGCTTCCACCGCCATTTCGTTGATAAGCTCCTCACCGGCTTTAGGGTGTGAAAGATGGGCTAGTCACTCTATATCCGCTTGCAACTGTTGGAGCGTTTCTCCCCTTTTCTGGACTCGACTACGCAGCTGAACCTGCTGCATGTGTTCATCCCCAAACCGCATCTCGATAGCCTGAACCAGAGAGTCGTAGTTCTGCTGTTTATCGTCCGGGATGGTCTGCAAGAGCTCCGCAGCTGGACCCCTCAGTGCAAGCGTGAGTGCAATAGACTTCTCTTCATCGTCCCAGCTATTGGTCATTGCGGCCGCTTCGAATTGCCTCTTATAAATTGGCCATGATGTTTGGCCATCGAAGATAGGAGGCTGCACTCCTTTCTTCTCAGACCGTCAGTGGAATATTCCCGTGCTTTCTGTCTCTTCACGTTGCTGAGTTCCTTAGTAAGATTTTCGACTTGCTTTTCTACTTTTTCGAACTGAGTCTCTATCTTCCCGAACTGAGTTTCATACTTCTCAAAGTTTTCTTCGAATCTAGTTTCGACTTTTTCGAGTTGCGTCTCGACCTTCCCAATTTTCTCTTCGATCGCTTCGAATTTAGTTTCCAAGTTCTTGTTTTGCTCATCAAGTTTGCTTTCCAGAGCATCTAGAGAATTCTTTTGTTCGTCCATTGCTTTGTTTTGTTCGTCCATCTTAAGTTCTAGAGAATTCCTCTGGTCGTCCATTGCTTTCTTTTGTTCGTCCATTGCTTTCTTTTGTTCGTCCATTGCTTTCTTTTGTTCGCCCAGCTTAAGTTCTAGAGAGTTCTTTTGGTGGTCTATTGCTTTCTTTTGGTCATCGAGCTTAAGTTCCAGAGACTTCTTTTGGTCTTCCATTGTTTTCCTTTGTTCGTCCATGACTGACTTAAGTTGCAGGAGCAGACTTGTTATATCCGGGTCGGCTACTATACTTGCTGGTTCCTCTCCCACGTCAAACTCTACGTCATGCGGATTTTCACCTTCCTGCGTTACTGCTTCTTCCAAACGAATCAGTAGGGCATCTTTTCCCCCAGTTGTGTCGAGGTTCCGCTTACTGAGTTCTGCCTTTAGTTGAGTTATAGTTAGTTTTCCCAATTTGCGACCCATTTTGCGCAATTAATTAACTCAACACAGAAATCGTTTTTTTTTTTTTTGTTATTGTGCAGTTTCACACCACGGAAATAGTTATTCACAGAATAAGTTTTATCCCGCTTCTGACACCAATGTAAAATGCAAGCTACGGCTCGAGTAGATAAAACAATATTCTGTGAAATTTATTTCTTTATTTTCTAGTCTATAAAACAATTCAAGTTCACAGTATACTATTCTTCGCAAATTCTTTTCTTACAAGGTCTCTTTCCTCTCAAATCACTTTATCTCCTTTCAATTACTTAATTCACAAATCCAAACTAATTACTTTTTCTTGTTCACTCTCAACTTTCAATTTATCACAAAATTACAACTTCGCCCATTATCACTTTTCCAATCTCTTCGCCACGGTTCTAAACCAACTGCCCCCTTTCGATCGCCATCTGTCCTTATATAGCAGAAGTTTCTGATAGTCAGAAACTTCTAGCAAATTCTTCGACCACTGGAACAAGAAAAATTCTGATGTAATAATTCCAAGATGCCAATCATTTCTTGCAGTTATAATTCTTTCGTATCCGTGATATTATCCATCTCTTTCGTAGAAATGAACTGTGGAGACTTAGCCGCAGACACGAACCTCGAATGAAAAGACACTTTGGAACGGGCTGGAGGAGCGTAGTTATTATTCTACACTATTGTAGCATAATTTTAGGGGATGTTACAGTATTATAATAATTAGTCTCTTTACAGGGAAACCCTGAAAAAGTTTCTTCCCTCTGATATACGCATTAATCCAAAGTATCGGCAAGTTGGATCTCATCGTAGAAACCTTTTATTATTATTATTATTGTGTAGGGTTACCTTGCACTGCGACCTAATGGTTTATTGTGCCCCTCCTGTAGAAAACCTTACGAGGGCCTTCAATGATGCAATGTGGGTGACATGACCTCTGCGTAGAAAAAACTACAATGGTAACATGCCGATCTAGGCTTTTTTAGGAAAAGGTGCAGATATCTGTTCAACTTAGCCAAAGCTCTAAGCTCCTACAAAAACTCTCTCGATTTTTATAAAAAGTCATTGAGGAAAGAGCAACGATTATGATGAAGACTCTTCTGTGGTAACTTAGAGAAATCTTCAGAGGCCTTAAGTTGCATAAGATCCTATCCACAAATCCTTTAGTATCCAGATACTTGTTAAAACCAGACGGCCATTGGACCACCATTAGCAAGGTTACCATTAACCTTCTTCTGGGAACTCATTTTCCTGGTAGCGCCGAAATTGCAACGCATCGTATTGATAATACTACCCTACCATCTTGTAGCAACCTCTTAAATATATGATAGTAACTACTGAAGTGCTTCTTTGCGCTATAAGTAGCTTAAAACCATTCAATTCGTCAGGACCTGAGGTATATAATATACGTGCTGAAATCCAACTATCCGTTGATACGGTTTTACCCTGGCTAAAGAATACTCATAACGGGTTGTTTGAATCTTGTCCCTATACCCAAACTGCGGAGCGATGTAGAAGTCGTCCTTATACCTAAAGCAGATAAAAGCTCACATGTTAACCCAAAGGTTAACCATACCAGTCTTTCTTTCTTCTTGCTGATATACACTTGCGGTGGAGCATTAACCAAGCCATACTATCGCGTCGGCCTTACATCCCCTCGTACGCGCTATTGCAATATCACTGAGCATCGAGGAATACACATATACTATGGTTGTTTTTCTTGACATTGAGTGAGCTTTCAACAATGTCAGATCAGAAGCGATTACTAACGCACTTGTAAGTCTGATCGTCGAAGGTTCGCTCGTAGTGTTAATCAATCAATTGCTTATAGGCAGAATTATTAACATAAAACTGGGCGGAGCGTCGACTCTGGAATCTGTATACTCGTATTCATCAGCGATGCACTAAGAACCAGTCTAGACATTTTCACCAAACAGATAACCATCAGTCATCCATCTAAAAGCCTCCGCAGTGTAGTCAAACTTCTTAGTTGGCCATTCCTCCAGCCTTCATTTACATAATTTTCGGCGGAAAGTTGTCAAACTTTGCATATAAAATTGCTTAATATATAAGAGCAGCGCTTGGGATGTGAAAACATGTATGTATATAATCACTTCTAATGTTTACTACGGAGGGGCGGTTCATAAGTTCGCGACCTAAGGCATTAAGTGAAAGAAGAGATCCGATTAAAAAATTGTATTTCTCAATATAATCTCACTTACGTGAAATGAATTTCTCACATCGGATATACAGTGCCTTAATACCACCCAAAAAATATTCTTTTTCTTTGCCTTCAAAATGACTTTCTACGGCCGCCTTGACCTCGTTCTCATCTGCAAATCTCTGGCCTCGTAACTCCTTTTTCAGATTGGAAAAAATGGAAAAAGTCGCTCGGGGCCAAGTCTGGGCTGTAAGTTGGGTGGTCTATCGTTGAAAAACCAGTGTCTTTTAGGGTCTGTCTCGAAACTCGCGTAGTGTGAACAGGCGCTTTATCTTGCAAAAACAACACTCCGTCCCTGAGTTTCCCACGTCGCTTCCCAACGACCGCTTCATGTTCCTGAGGCAATAAATTTGCGTAATATGGACCATTCATCGTAGTCCCCTTTTGCAAAACACCTTCGCTGTCTCAAAAAACAGTCGCCATAAATTTCTTCGAAGCCGACTTTTCCACCTTGAATTTCCTTGGCGGCCTCTCCTTTTTCAATCCACTGCATAGAGTCTTGTTTGGACTTCGGATCGTATTGGCGAACCCAAGTCTCATCTACAGTTACGATTCGGTTGCAAATTTCGTCGACATTGTTCCCGTGAGCGTGAGCATTTTCGGTACTCAGCGCACACAAATTTTGTTCATGTTTAAATCTGCCATCTGCCACATTTTTATTCGGTCGGCCAGAACTAATTTTTCAACTTTTGTGACGTCTTCTTCAGTGACCGCTGACACAGGATGGCACGGGCGGGGTCGTCTTCACAACTCTCTCGCCCTTATTGAAATAAGCGAGCCCATTTTTTGACCATGGTGTACGAAGGCCCAGAATTCCGAAGAGTCGATGACATGTCTTTAGGCGATTTTACTTTTTTCACGAGCCATTATCACGGCGCGGTGCTCAAAATTGTGAAATTTTCCGATTTCGGCTGACATGGTGATGATTATCATACAACAGATAATAACGAAATGAGATCATTATTGAAACAACATTCACCTAAGGGGGCGTGAAACAAGTTCCCCGTAAAATACTGGTTAAGTCAAAAAAGACTTTTAAATATCAGTATTATTACTATAGGGTAAAACATATTTAAATTGAATTAGGCTCACAGACTCGAACCGCCGAATGTTGGTCTCAAGTTCAGTTCAGTTTCAAGATCACATGACTAAAAAACCTTAAAAAAGAAAATAAACAAATTTGGGATGTTAAGAAACTTGTTAAAAGAACAGGCTGATATGATCATACTGTAATATGCGAGCTACGGCTCGAGTAGATAAAACGATATTCTGTGAAATTTATTTCTTTATTTTCTAGTCTATAAAACAATTCAAGTTCACAGTATACTATTCTTCGCAAATTCTTTTCTTACAAGGTCTCTTTCCTCTCAAATCACTTTATCTCCTTTCAATTACTTAATTCACAAATCCAAACTAATTACTTCTTCTTGTTAACTCTCAACTTTCAATTTATCACAAAATTACAACTTCGCCCATTATCACTTTTCCAATCTCTTCGCCACGGTTCTAAACCAACTGCCTCCTTTCGATCGCCATCTGTCCTTATATAGCAGAAGTTTCAGATAGCCAGAAACTTCTAGCAAATTCTTCGACCACTGGAACAAGAAAAATTCTGATGTAATAATTCCAAGATGACAATCATTTCTTGCAGTTATAATTCTTTTTTATCCGTGATATTATCCGTCTCTTTCGTAGACATGAACTGTGGAGACTTAACCGCAGACACGAACCTCGAATGAAAGGACACTTCGGACCAAAATTCTGCCAGAATGAAAAGACACTTCGGAATTTGTTGCATTATACTTTTAGGGAGCGTAGTTATTATTATGGTACACTGCCCCCCCTCTTAGACGTGTTCGTCCCGAACAAGTGCATCCTCATTTTGGCCATTGTATCGACTCAGTCGGTCCACATGAACCACTTTCATTTTGGCCCTTGGTCCTCGCTGGATGCGGTAGACAACATCGTTGATGCGGGTTATTATTCTATAGGGACCCTCCCAGTTCTGCTGCAACTTAGGTGATTTCCCCTTTTGGCGATGGGGATTATACAGCCACACTAGATCTCCTTCCTGGAATCCTGACGTTCTTGCCTTGGCACCATACCTGGTCTTCATGCGGTCGCTCGTTATCTTAATCTGGCTTCTGGTCCCTTGGTGTATGTCCCTAAGCCTTTCCCTAAGGTCCGCCACGTACTCTTCTTCATTTCTGAGCTCATTGGTAGGAGATCCAAATTTCACCTCACTGGGTAAACGAGCCACCAAATAAGATTTCGAACGGCGTATGTCGAGTAGTGCTATGCACGGCACTTCTATAGGCCATCAAAAACAAGGGAATCTGCCGGTCCCAATCCCGTTGGTAGTCACCTACGACCTTCGAGAGATTTTCGTCCAAAGTCCTATTGAAACGCTCTACCATACCGTCCGACTGTGGATGAAGCGGGGTTGTCCTTTTCTTTTTGATTCCGAGTAGTTGACACATCTCTTGGAAGATTCTTGACTCGAAGTTCCGCCCTTGGTCAGAATGCAATTCCAAGGGCACACCGAATCTGCTAACCCAATTGTAGACGATCTGCTCCGCCACGGTTCTGGCTTCCTGGTTAGGGATCGGAAACGCTTCCGGCCACTTACTGAAGTAGTCCATTACTACGAGTATATACCGATTACCATTGTCGGTTTCCGGAAAGGGCCCTGCGATGTCAATGGCGATTCGTTCGAAAGGTACTCCCACGTTGTATTGGTGCATCTTACCTCGAGGTTTGATTCTCGGACCCTTGCTAGCTGCACACACGTCGCATTTTCTGCACCAGTCTTCGATATCTTCCTTCGCTTTTAACCAATAAAAACGTTCTCGTACCTTTTCTAGCGTCTTATTCACTCCCAAGTGGCCTCCGGACGCCCCGCCATGCATTTCCTGTAACACCTCCTTGACCCTCGTCCGCGGCACGACAAGCTGCATTACAAACGACTTTCCGTCGGAGGATTCCCATTTTCTTCTCAGAACACCTTCTTGGACATGGAGGCAGTCCCACTGCGCAAAATATGCCTTTAAGGTCGGGCTTCTGTGAGAGATGTTCTGCTGATCCGGTTTCTCCATGTTCTCCTTCCGGGCCAGAATCGGCTCGATATCCGGGTCTTCCTTCTGAGCGTTCCGGATCTCATCTACGCTCCAGCCGGCGATAGGTTCGGCTCTCATTCTTTGGATGGAAACCAGCTCCCGTTCTTCCTGATGCGCACAATGTTTACAATCCGTTCTGCATGTTCTCCGGGACAGTGCATCCGCATTAGAGTGGAGTTTTCCTTTACGATGCTGTATTTCGTAGTCGTAGATTTGCAGCCTTTCGATCCATCTTGCGACCTGACCCTCAGGAGTCTTGAACTGTAATAGCCATTTTAAGGCTGCATGGTCTGTGCGAAGAACGAACTTCCTCCCATAGAGGTATTTCTGAAAATGCTTCGTAGCCAAGATCAAAGCTAGAAGTTCTCTCCTTGTCACGCAGTAGTTCCTTTCTCGCTTAGAGAGCACCTTGCTGAAGTACGCAACAACCTTCTCTTGGCCATCATGCACCTGGGAGAGTACGGCTCCTACCCCGACATTACGAGTATCTGCATCCGCAATGAACGTTTCCCCGGGAGTGGGGTAAGCTAGTATCGGGGCATCGCATAGCCGTTGTTTAAGTGCCTTGAAGCTCTTCTCGCACTCAATTGACCATTTGAATTTTTTTCCCTTTTCCGTCAACTGGTGCAGGCTCTTTGCGATCCCGGCAAAATCCTTCACGAACCGTCTGTAGTAGGTGGCTAGGCCCAGGAAGCTCCATAGTTGGTGTTTATCCTTGGGGACTGGCCAGTTTTTCACCGCTTCGAGCTTCTCTGGATCGGTTCTCACTCCTTTTGCTGAAATTATGTGCCCCATGTACTTGATTTCCGCTCTAAACAGGGCGCACTTCTTGGGGTTGAGCTTCAGGTGGGCACTTCGAAGCCTTTGAAACACATCCCTTAGATTGTCTCGGTGTTGCGCAAACGTTTTTCCTACGACGATGACATCATCCAAGTATACCAAACAGGTTTTCCATGTTAACCCTTGCAGGACATCATCAATCGCTCGAAAGTCGCCGGAGCATTGCACAGCCCGAATGGCATTACCGTGTATTGCCATAGCCCATTTCCTGCGGTGAAGGCGGTTTTCTCCCGGTCTTCTGGATGGATCTGTACCTGCCAGTAGCCACTCTTCAAGTCGAGAGTGGAAAACCATCGGGCTCCTGATAGTGTGTCTAGCGTGTCGTCAATCCGTGGCAGAGGATAGCTATCTTTCTTGGTGACGTAATTGAGCTGCCGATAGTCCACGCAGAACCGCGTGCTGCCATCTTTCTTCTTAACCAGTACAACCGGTGATACCCACGGACTTTTGGAACTTTCAATCAGACCTTCTTTCTCCATTGCCGACACCAGTTCTGCAACTTCTGTCTGCTTTGCCAATGGAAGGCGCCTAGCAGGCTGACGAATTGGTCTAGTATCACCAGTGTCTATTCGATGTTGTACCAGGTATGTTCGGCCGTATTCTCCGTCCTGTGAGGCAAATACATCAACGTACTCATTGATAAGATTCTCTGCCATAGTTCGCTGCTCCTGATTCAGCTCACTGGACTGGAGAATCGTCTCTCTCGTTTCCGCTGTCCAAGGTGATGGCGGTAATCGGCGTGCATTTTCCAGTCACCTCCCCTCGCCTTCGTTTGACAGTGTGTGGTCTTGCGTTCAAAACTCTCACTGGAACCATGGTGTTCTTTGGTTCGACTAACGTCTTTCCCACGATGTAGTCTTGAGAATTCTTCTCTGGGTCTGGTTCTAGTATGTAGAATCGGTGGCTCCCAAGATCACCTTCCAGCTTCGTCCAAATGATTGTCTCTGAAGACGGCGGCAAAACTTCGTCTTTGCTGATGACTGTCCTGAGAGTTACTGCATTCTCGTTTCCTTACACCATCGGAATCTCCACATTTCGATACCTCAGTACTTGCATCCCGATGTCCAGGATTACTTCATTTGCTTTCATGAAGTCTATTCCGATGATGCACTCGTCGCATATATCTGCCACCAGAAACGTATGGGAGAACGTCAGTCCCGCCAGAGTAATCGTAAGACGAACTTCTCCAAACACCTTCGCCATTTCCCCTGTTGCAGTCTTCAGGCAATAGCTGTTGGTGTTGTGCAGACAGGCGCTTCTGACGATATCTCTTCTTACAATGGAGGCAGTGGCGCTTGTGTCGATGGTGGCTACGCACTTCTTCTTGTTGATTAGTGCCTCCACTGTCAGGCTCTTGTTACCCCGTTTGGTTTGCGAAACTTGAATGGTGGTACTGGGGGCCTCGATTCCAGTAACCAACTTCTGCCCCGCGAAGTTGGTCCTTACGCATTTCCCGACTGCTGGTTTTGGGAAGTCTGACTGACAGGATGGATGTTATCACCGACAGATGCTTCCTCTCTGCTTCTCCTACTTCCGCAATGTGGACAATTTCCTCGTCTAGGTGCACTTCTGCACTGCCGTTGTAGGTGTACGGTTTGGTTGCAATT
The DNA here is from genome assembly GCA_963082735.1 of Pocota personata. NCBI lineage: Eukaryota > Metazoa > Arthropoda > Insecta > Diptera > Syrphidae > Pocota > Pocota personata. The sequence goes on along the minus strand of OY720429.1, from coordinate 102,879,713 downwards.
CCAGCAACGGATTTGACTTCCGCGAGCTTTGTCTTCATCCATGACGGCTGTTCTCTGGCATGCATTCCACGACGGACATTTCCCTGACACGGTGTATTCCCTGGTATGCTTGGTCCGCAGCCTTCATTGACAAAGCGAATGCCAATGCCTCGGGGAGTGTTCGCTTTTCAGCCATCCTTACAGCCATTTGCAGTTGTCTGTCCTCTATGGCCTGAATAAAAGCGCCATTTCGTTGATAAGCTCCTCACCGGCTTTAGGGTATGAAAGATGGGCTAGTCGCTTTATATCCGCTTGCAACTGTTGGAGCGTTTCTCCCCTTTTCTGGACTCGACTACGCAGCTGAACCCTGTACACCTGCTGCATGTGTTCATCCCCAAACCGCATCTCGATAGCCTGAACCAGAGAGTCGTAGTTCTGCTGTTTATATTCCGGGATGGTCTGCAAGAGCTCCGCAGCTGGACCCCTCAGTGCAAGCGTGAGTGCAATAGACTTCTCTTCATCGTCCCAGCTATTGGTCATTGCGGCCGCTTCGAATTGCCTCTTATAAATTGACCATGATGTTTGACCATCGAAGATAGGAGGCTGCACTCCTTTCTTCTCAGACCGTCAGTGGAATATTCCCGTGCTTTCTGTCTCTTCACGTTGCTGAGTTCCTTAGTAAGATTTTCGACTTGCTTTTCTACTTTTTCGAACTGAGTCTCTATCTTCCCGAACTCAGTTTCATGCTTCTCAAAGTTTTCATCGAATCTAGTTTCGACTTTTTCGAGTTGCGTCTCGACCTTCCCAATTTTCTCTTCGATCACTTCGAATTTAGTTTCCAAGTTCTTGTTTTGCTCATCAAGTTTGCTTTCCAGAGCATCTAGAGAATTCTTTTGTTCGTCCATTGCTTTCTTTTGTTCGTCCATCTTAAGTTCTAGAGAATTCCTCTGGTCGTCCATTGCTTTCTTTTGTTCGTCCAGCTTAAGTTCTAGAGAGTTCTTTTGGTGGTCTATTGCTTTCTTTTGGTCATCGAGCTTAAGTTCCAGAGACTTCTTTTGGTCTTCCATTGTTTTCCTTTGTTCGTCCATGACTGACTTAAGTTGCAGGAGCAGACTTGTTATATCCGGGTCGGCTACTGTACTTGCTGGTTCCTCTCCCACGTCAAACTCTACGTCATGCGGATTTTCACCTTCCTGCGTTACTGCTTCTTCCAAACGAATCAGTGGGGCATCTTTTCCCCCAGTTGTGTCGAGGTTCCTCTTACTGAGTTCTGCCTTTAGTGGAGTTATAGTTAGTTTTCCCAATTTGCGACCCATTTTGCGCAACTAATTAATTCAACACAGAAATGGTTTTTTTTTTTTTTTATTATTGTGCAATTTCACCACGGAAATAGTTATTCACAGAATAAGTTTTGTCCCGCTTCTGACACCAATGTAATATGCGAGCTACGGCTCGAGTAGATAAAACAATATTCTGTGAAATTATTTCTTTATTTTCTAGTCTATAGAACAATTCAGGTTCACCCTATACTATTCTTTGCAATTCTTTTCTTACAAGGTCTCTGTCCCCTCAAATCACGTTATCTCCTTTCAATCACTTAATTCACAAATCCAAACTAATTACTTCTTCTTGTTAACTCTCAACTTTCAATTTATCACAAAATTACAACTTCGCCCATTATCACTTTTCCAAACTCTTCGCCACGTTTCTAAACCAACTGCCTCCTTTCGATCGCCATCTGTCCTTATATAGCAGAAGTTTCTGATAGCCAGAAACTTCTAGCAAATTCTTCGACCACTGGAACAAGAAAAATTCTGATGTAATAATTCCAAGATGACAATCATTTCTTGCAGTTATAATTCCCTCTTATCCGTGATATTATCCGTCTCTTTCGTAGACATGAACTGTGGAGACTTAACCGCAGACACGAACCTCGAATGAAAGGACACTTCGGACCAAAATTCTGCCAGAATGAAAAGACACTTCGGAATGGGTTGCATAGTCGTAGGAGCGTAGTTATTATTATGCTACAATATTATTGCATTTAAAAGACACTTGCTTTAAGGCAAGTTTTTTGTGCCGAACCATTCTGATACATAAGTTTCATACCACACGAGCCCCACTATATACCCCATTCAGTATCCTTAACATCTTCATTGACATACCAAGTTGAATTAATTTGAAGTAATTACCGTTTCTATCTACAGTGTCGAATGATGGTCTGAAGTCGACTTAGAAGAAGGTACACGAACGACCTTTTCACTCTCGTAAAGTTAGTGTATGGTGCACCATTAGGTCCGGTGGCAGCACTGGGCTACATTTTTTTTTTGAAGACGCAAGGGCAATCCTGTAACAATTACTGGTGATCGCTATCGTGACATGTTGCAAAACTTCTTGATGCCCGAATTGGATCGATTGGGCCTGGAACACATGTAGTTCCAAAGGGACGGGACGGGACGGTGCCACATCACACGCAGCTAACGATACGATGGATATTTTGCGAACAAATTTTCCCGGCCGAATAATGTCAAATAGAAATGATATCGATTGTCCCCCTCAATCACCTCATGTGACCGATCACGACTTCTTCCTTTGGGGGTACTTAAAGGCAAAGGTATACGGTAACAAGCCAACCACGATCCCAATGCTAAAGGGCAACATTATTTAAGAAATTGCTGAAATAACACCCGAAATGTGCTTAAATGTTACGTACAATATGGTTGAAGCAGTACGCATCTGTACCGCGGCCAAACCAAATAATCGGTCAATAAAAGAAATTAAAAAATTGTGTTTCATCTCATAGTTAGACACAAAAAACATCTGCCTGCATATAATACATATTTTGTAGATTCAAGATCTTGGTTGAAATTATTCTTTTCCATCATACATATGGATTTTAGCAGCTGTTGGGAAGTTCTGGACACGTTATAAATGCATGTATAACTTCGGAGACTTATATAAACAATGAAAAAAGGCGCAAGGTAGCCAACAAAGTAGGGAAAAACAAGGTGTTTGCAAAATACAGTTTTATTCTCCCTCATACGCGAAATTTCTTCTCTGTGGGTTTTCTGCCTGCCCAGAAGTTACATTATTTTTCTGCAATAATTAGCTAATATTCCTTGGATATTAACCTAACTGGTCGATAGTTAATACAACTTGTAAAAAAATATTTGGTTGTCGGTTGCATCATTAAAAATCTGATCTGATGCAAGGTGAGTCTCTCTTTTTTGTTTCGATTGACCGCACTAAATTACTACTATCAATGGTTTTTTTTTCAACATTTTTTCAGGAATACTAGGGCTGATCAGAATGTGCTTCTCAGTCGGAGTCTGAGTGGCGAGCTATCAAATTAAATGTACGTGAAGCTGTAAACCGCAACACAATACGAAGCTGCAGCGTGAATCGTGAAGTTCAATTTATCTCAACTTCTAGCACTAATTTTCTGTTTACGTTCATTGAAAATAAATGTGAAAAAATAAATTGAAGAAGTGAGGCACAATGAATTATTTTAAAATCTATCAAAAAGGCCTCGGATACATAAAATATAAGTAAATAAACAGTTGCATCTCATGAGTGAAAGCTGACTTTAGCTTCCATTTCAGCAGATTGAAACTATCTTGAAAAACCCAGAGTTAAATAAACACATTTTCAAAAAAATTCATAATAAAAATAATGAGAATAATGATGTGCATTCTGATCAGGCTTTTAGTTATATGTGACAAGTATGAAGTTTTGACAAAGCTTGGTCCCTTGTGGCAGCCGGCTGCACATTTTTATTATGCAGCGGCTATCAGGTTATTTAATTTTTAAGTTACCGGGTATTACGAGTATTCAATAGTCGCCCATCTCTTCTTCTTCTTCTCCTTACGGCGAAGTTATGATCCGGAGTAGAAGGATCACAACCCTCCCACTTTACTACATCCCTACTGGTCCGCCTGTGGGGTTTGTCGATTTAACCTCAGGAAGTACCGGCAGTGTTCCCGGTTTCGGATCACTTCGTCACTGAGGCCAATCGAATGCTGGTGTTTTTGCATTTGTGTGATCCAGTTGTTTTTTGGTCTGCCTTTTTTGCGCGATTGTTTAGGAACGTTGATTGATATTGCCTTTTTGACGGGGTTCGAAAGATCTCTCCTTTGAACATGACAATACCAACTGAGCCGGTCGTGGTCTATCTTGCTTGTGATGGGTTCTTTTACATACAGGCTTCCTCGAATCTTCGAACTTCTTATTCTATCAAGCTTTGTTACTCCTGCTGTCATGCGAAGCATCTTCATCTCAGCTGCCGTTAATCTGCCCTCATACTTTTTAAAAATTGTCCAGCTTTGTGAACCGTATGTGAGCGCCGGACGTACAACTGCGGTGTAGAGCCTTCCTTTCAGCTTAGGGGGCATTTTTCGATCACAGAAGATAGCGGAGTTTTCCCGCCACTTCATCCACCCTACGCTTACGCGATGATTGATGTCATCATCACAAGTTGCTTCGCCATTGATCACAGATCCCAGATATTCGAACTTTTCGCACTTGGAAAGCACTTTTCCATTCAAGTAAATGTGTGGAATAGGCCGGTGTGGTTCAGAGAACTGGCAGCACAGATACTCTGTCTTTTTTTTAACTAATACGGTACCCATTTCTCTCCAAAACATCCATCCATACATCAAGTGCTCGTTGCACGGACGTTTGATCTGAGAATAACTAATGCACTTTGGGGTCCGTTATTTTTCCTTCAAGCAGATAATCAAGGACTGCAATAAATAGCAAAGGACTGCGGACACTTCCCTGGTGTACACCGACTATGATTGGGAACTCTTCGGTAAATCCTGCGGGACATCTTACTCTTGTCCTTGCTCCCTCATACATGTCCATGATCATGCGCACGTAGGTTTCTGGAACTTTTCGTTGTTTTAGCGCCACTCATATGAGATCTCTTGGTTGTCTATCAAAGACTTTTTCAAAATCAACCAACACCATATGCAAGTCCTTTAAGGAATCACGATGTTTTTCCATTATGATCCTTATACTTTGGATTGCATCTGTTGTTGATTTACCCGAGACAAACCCGCACTGGTCATCAGATAGCCGTATTATTTTCTGCAGTCGGCCATCTAATACCCGCTCAACGATCTTCGTGGTGTGGGACATCAGTTTGACAGAATAGTAGTTATCGCAGTTTCGCGTATTGCCCTTTCCTTTGTGCAAAGGAAGAATATAGTTTTCCCTCCACTGATTAGGCATTGGATCACCGCTCATAAGTTTGAAGATAATCATGAGCCATCTGGACCCGATGTCTCCCATCTTTTTCCAGAACTCAGAGGATATCTCGTCTGGCCCAACCGCTTTTCTTTTTGTGGAGTATTTGACCGCATTCCTAACTTCTTTGACAGTAATTTCGGATATTTCGTCATGGTTAGGAGCGGCTCTTGGAAAGTGTACCCGGGGAAACTGTTCGTTAGAAGTCTTTCACAATACTGTCGCCATCTGTGGAGAATTTTGTCGTCTTCTACAAGAACTTGGCCTTGAGCATTGTTAATGAACTTTGGGGAACGAATCTCCTGAGCATTTCTTCTTCTATGGGCGGCTATTTTGAAGATAGTTGCTCCATTATTCAAATTATTTTGTCGAAGCTCCTGGATAGTCTGGTTCCTATCAGACGCCGAAGACGATATTTTCTCCAACTCCTGATAGAGGCCTTCCATACTTTTTGCTATAAATGTGGACCGTCCGTCCATAAGACTTTCGGTTACTGCTCTCTCCCCCAAACTAGTCGCTTGACTTTGTTTTAAGGTCGTAGCAAAGCTTTTTGTACTACTACTCGACTGTAAAGGTCTGCGGCAGCTAAACGTCTTTTTGTCATTGTTACTGATATCTGCTTTGAATGCGAACGGTTGAACTTTGCACAGATTTCTGGAGCTGCAAGCCGTCGATCCCTCTTGCTTATTAATTTTATGGCCTGGTCCTCCTGTATTGATGCTAATTTCGGCCTTGCGCTTCTCTTCCGGGTCTTAAGAGTGGATGATTTTTTAAAGCGAAGTATGGTATCGTACACAGTCGACTTCGATATTTTAAGCTTATCTGAAAGAGGAGCACACAAGTTTATTGTACCAAAACGTTCAAGTTCACTTTTTGCCTTGTTTCTTCCCATTTGTGTTTTTTTTTTTGACTGTTTACCTGTTAACTTTCAATATTGAAGTTTCAAGACTAACTGGCGCTGAAAGAATACGCAACCTGTTTTTATAGTTAGAGAACATACCTAGTTTTCCGAAAAAATACCTGAATTGTAGTTTTTTGGGAAAGTTTTATACAAAAAAAACAAATTATTATTTGTTTTTTTATAATTTGCGCTTCCCAAAGGGGACCCTTAAATTATTTCAGGGCACGGGCGTTTGTAGAAAGTAAGAGAGAGAGAGAGAAAGAAAGAAAGAATGTTGTAGTGGGTTTGAAGCTCAGATGGTATTAAGTTTCAGTAAACTCCAAGGGTGGTGTCCAGATAACTGGGGAGCATTTTTTGTTTTGTTGTTATCGTCGTTGCTTGTGTATTTTTTTCAGTCCTTCAGTCATCATCACGGCCAAGTTGCATTTTCAGCCACTTGACCACCCCACTGCTAGTGTTATGCCTTCGCAGTAGAGTTGACATGAGCTTCGTAATTGATCGACTTTTTTTTTGACAAGTGACAAGCGATGATGTTACCACTGCACCACGACCACCCTTTCCGTTTTATGGTGGGTTTCATGATAAGTTAATGAAGTTTGCAGTTTTGTTTTATTACTCCATACATCGGTCTATGTCTTAATTCAGCTCCTTTTTCTTTAAACCCTGTTTTGAGATGTAATAATGTCTACTATCGACCCTAACAGGATTTGAAGTTCCTTTGAGTCTCGCACAAATATGTAGATAAACTTACAATTGTGGAAAAAATGGTTTGTTTGGAAACTTATGGATTGCAGTATTTAACTATTCGACTATGTGCCTACACACATTAATGTGTTTCAAACATGTACGAGAATAGACAAAATGTGAGAAAATCTATCCAGGTGTAATATCTCGATTTACTGTTAATGTTTCTCTTTGTAATTAACAGCAGCCTCGGTTTATTTTATTATTATTTAGTTTATTTTGTCTCATTTAGTGTAATCTGGGCTGATGTACATAAATATTGTAATTTTCGAAATTCGTATTGCAGTCTGCCTCTTTCGTGACGGTAGTTCAGTGATTTTATTAATTGTTAAGTGTTCATCTTGTTTACAAATTCCATCCACAGTGCTACTACGTTCTGAAATTTATCTTTTTCGACAGTAATAGATTTTATTTATTTTCATTATTCCATAGATTAGGTACATATGTATATTTATTTTTTCTTTGTTTTTTTTTTGTAATCGTCTGTTAACAAATTATGACCTCTGGGTATATTACTGTAATTCGGAGCTTAACCTTCGTGTAAGACGTTTGAAGAGAATTGTTTGCGAATCATGTTGCCTCCATTTTATTCTTTGCAGTGGTTCCTGCCACAAATTGCAAAGTTTCAGCTTTCTAAGTCATCTGTGGTCTTCTGAATGTGAGCGGAAAGACATAAGTCAAAAAAAAAGAAACATACTGGAAAACCCTGTATTTGGATAACCAGAAATTCGGGTGCATCAGGTTTCTTTTCGTGGTGCTTGCTAAGTGTACGCAAAGTTATATCTTTCCAGTCATGAGTAGGTTTCCAAAAATAGCAATAAGAGACACGTATAATGAGAAACTTCTTAGGAAATTATTGTATTCAAAAAATAGATGCAACTAAACGAATATATACGTATAGTAGTAAATAATAATTGCTCATGTCTTATACCTTATTCCGATTTTAATGGTTTTGAGATGTGACTATTAACTAGTAGTGGGTACAAATAAAACGAACTAGTTAAATAAACAGTTTTTCGTCTCGAAACGACGTAACCGTGTTTTTTTTCATAAAAATAACAGTTTGAATAGTAACTACATTTACCTCCTTATGCGCATTTAAAACCGAAAGCAAATGAGCTAAGCAAACTGAGAAATAACCAAACAAAGAATACAGAAAATTTAACACTGAACACAGGCATGCGACCGGGTCATTCTGTTGCGCACACATGAAAAAACCATATGAAGAAGAAAAACGAATAGCATGATTCCTCCACCCCTGCAACTGTAACTGACTGTCACTTCGTTCGTTATCGTTTTTTCCGTTTTTAACGTTTTCTGCGTTTTTTCCATCTTTGTTCTATTGTGCACACATGAAAAACGCATGAAGAAGAAAAACGAATAACATGATTCCACCCCTGGTTTGCACTAAATTATATGAAAACGCTTTTTCGTTCGTTTCGTGAAGTAGTTACCCCGTTTTTGTTTGGCCACAAGAAAAGTTGCATTTGTTTTTCACTGGACGAGACGAAGACGGTTTTTCGTTTTCTTGCGACATATGATTTTAATTCCCCGCCAGTGTTTCTTACTTTAAATAGTAGATAAATAGAAGATTTACATACTTTAAAGTTTAGACTAATAAAGTGATTGAGAGAGACAATTTTATTTGAAAAAAGAAAATTATTTGGTAAGGGTATATTATAAAATTTGTGGACTTAGTGAATTTCTGTGAAATTAACCTTGATAGATACTGAAGATGTCGGCTCGCAAAAATACTAGTGCTTTATGGAACCATTTTGAAAAAAATGCAAATGGAAAAGCAGTTTGTAACATCTGCAAAGACATTTTTAGTTTTAAATCAACAACTGCCAACCTAAAATCACACTTAATGAGAAAACATACGTCGGTTTACTCATCATTAGTTTCATTAGATGACCCAGCCAATCAAATCCAGCTTCAAACTCAACAAAGACAGCAGCAAGACACTCATAAGTGGAAGTATTGAACCGGTTCCTGGAACAAGTAGAGCATCGAGCACAGCGCTAGAAACTATCCCGCCGCAGTTTAAACCCCAAAAAGTTATGGACTCATATGTTTCAAAAAAAAATTAGTGCCAAACAAAAGAAACTGATTGACCTTGATGTGTTAGACATGGTTGTTGTTGGTTTTCACCCATTCAGCTTAGTTGAGAAAAGAGCTTTTAAAAAATTGATGCGATGGATACCAGGGTATAAGCTCATAAGTAGAAAAACAGTTTCTGGATCATTGCTGCAGGAACTATATACCAAAACCGAGGCATTCATAAAGGATCAGGTCTCAAAAGAAGTAGAAAATGTCTGTATAAAAACGGACTTGTGGACTTCAAAGGTAACTGAGACTTACATAGCAGTGACTGGTCACTACATAGCCCCAGATATTGAGTTCAAGACCGTATTGCTTGGATGCTGCCAATTTGAGAGTACCCATACTTCAGAAAATATCGCTGACGAGATAGGATAAGTGAACTGATTAGGAAGTGGAATCTCCAAAACAAAGTAAACTTTATTGTAAGCGATAATGCTTCAAACATGAAGAGAGCAATTAATGATTACTTGGGGTGAAACCACTTCGGCTGCTATGCTCACACTCTCAACTTGGTGGTTGATGATGCTTTAAAACTTCTCAAGGACGATATCGAGAAAGTAAAAAGGGTTGTGGGACATTTTAAGAGAAGTACTACTTCATCAGAAAAACTCTTAAAATATCAAATTCAGCAAGATAGATTGCCGAAGAGACTCATACAGCAGATAGATATCAGATGGAACTCCACATATCTTATGTTAAATAGATTTGTTGAGTTAGAAAAATTTTCCAATTTTTAGTTCTGAAAAGTGGTCTACTTTTTCGCAACTATGTGAAGTGTTGAAACCTTTCGAAGAAATAACCAACTTAATGAGTGGCGAATAATATTTAATTGGCAGTTCGGTTATAGTAGTTACGAGATGTTTAACTGAGTCTTGCAATAAGATGTTAAATAAAGACAATCTAAATTCAGCTGTTCGTGACGTTGTAAAGGCTCTCAAAAAAAAATTAAACCCTTGCCCTGTGCACATTCATGGGCCCCAGATTTAAGTGCAGGTTTTTTCTAACGTAAATGTGGCCAAGAAAACGAAGGAAACAGTTCAAAATCTGGTAGTTGGGATATTAGAACAAACTTTCCAATATGACGATATTGTGACGGAATGTGCTGGTAAGGAGAAAGATGAGCTCAGTCCCTGGACTATTTTTGACGAAATTATAGGTCAGCACTCGACGCACGGAACACCACTTTTCAAAGCCAGAAAAGAAATTGAGATGTTCTTGGCTGAAGAAATGCTTCCAAGAAAAAACAGGGAAGGACAATGGAATTGTCCATTACAATGGTGGAAAAATCATCGGCACGTTTATTCTAACCTCACCAAATTATTTATCAGTAAATGTAATATTGTTGCAACATCAGTGCCATGTGAACGCATGTTCTCAAAGACGGGTAACATAATTTCCGAGAGAAGGACTAGGCTGACAACCGGAAATGTTGAGAAACTTATGTTTTTAAACGTAAACTTAAGCGAAAATCGTTTCTTATTATAGATTTCATGAAAATAAAAAAAAAAAAATTATTTATCATGTTTAGAAGCAAACGTAAGTAGCTTTAAAAAATTACAATTAAAATCAAGTGTTCTTTTTGTAACTAGTTTTTAAACTAGTTATATTTTTGTAAATAACTGTTTCGTTTCGTTAACACAAAAAACGAAAACGACCCTCTACTATTAACACTTCAAATCCGACTTACAAACCAATTTTGATCACAATCGGTCTAGTGGTTCTTATGCTAGTTGTGTAGTGAGGCATAAATCTGAAGATTTTTGAATGATGCCCACTTCATTTGAATGTAAAATTTTAAAGCGGAGCCTCAGTTAGAGGCGTCACAAGTTCGACTTTCAGAAATATCTTCATTTCATCGGATAAACTACTCGTATGAACAAATATATGTTTTTCTTTTAATTTAACGGCGGAACCCTATAGAGTTTTGAAAATACTTTACTTACCCGAAAAACTTCAACTTTCAATGCAATTCGAGCGATTTTTGCGGAAAAAAAGTTACGCTCAATGGGAAATTAGGGAACTTTTAGTATATTTTTCAGTACACTTAATTAATGCTGAAGTAGTTACCAACTGTCTATTTTATTTTTTCATTAATATATTCATAAATTCGTTTTATTATTTTATTTTTCTTTTGCCAATTAATAATTTACTAAGTATACTTTTTCAAACAAATGTTAAGGTTAAACAAAATATAGGGTATTTTGTTTAAAGGAAAAGCTTTCAAAGCAATCAACTCTATTTTGTAAAAGCTTTGCACTATACATATAAGAGTAGCACTCGCATCGAAGTTACTCGACCCGCCACTTAAGGCATTTCCTAGGAGGACTGGTCTTATCAGCGTCAGTGCTGCGATTTAATTTTAGTATATAGTCCACAGTTTCTATGACTTGTCGTACAAATTAAATTAAAGCGCACGCAGTGATTGTTGTTTTTTTAGTAATTCTTTAATTCTCGAAGTCAAAAATAAAAATCATGTACGAGTAAGTATAAGTTTACGAACCCGGATTTATTTTTTTTATTCCGCTCTGAGACAAGTCGCTCTACAATGTATATTTAAACATTTCAAGTCATATCTTATTGGTATTTGCTTATTTCACTATAAGAGCAAGTATTGGTTGCCTGAAAATGTTCGATCGCGTGATTTAGATCAAACTTGACATAACTCTAATAGACAAACTCAAAAAAGTGCGTCTCTCAATTCTGTATGTCTGTATGTCTGTATGTACATGCATACATATATCCGACTGCTTCCTAAACGGATTTTCTTCAAGCTTCATATCTGGGGTGCTAAAGCCGGTGTGGGCTTACGGTATACAACTTTGGCTGTACCAAGAAAACAAACGCCAATATTTAACAAAATTTTCAAAATAAAGTGCTAAGAGGAATTGTGGCGAGATAGGAATCAACCGCGCCTAGATTGCGGAACATGCAGGATCTTTCAGTGGAAAGTAACCTGCCAAACGAGTTTCTTTTTCATGATAAAATAATTGCTAGATAAGGTCCTTCTTAGTTGCAATATATAACAAATTAAATCGCAGGGTAGTGTTTTTTTTTTAGTCAGTAAGAATCTGACACTACTATGAGCACGCGCTTGCTATCCTCATAGTGTCTATGGAAGATTTTTCATTAACCCTCGGGAAAAAAAAATATATATATATATTCATACATATATATCTGGAGTTGGTGAGCACACAATTCGAAGCGAAGTCGGATTTTTCATTCTAACCTTCAGGTTAACGGCATTTTACTAAAGGCCGATTTTATAAAAAACGATTTTCTTGAAAACGGCACTGATGATTTTATTCAAATTTAATATTTGAGATACAGTAGATAAATATATGCTACGTCGACGTCCAAGGTTTTTGTCAAAAAATTCGTGTAAATGGTACTTTACTTATTAACAGGTTTTTGAAAATTTGCTACTTTTCGGCTATGACTGGATGGATTTTGTTCGAAATCAATACTTGAAGTATCAAGTTTTGGAAGATTTTGAAAATAAGTTTTCATTATTTTTAGCGGATTTAAAAAAAATAACGATTTTGTTTAAATTTTAAATTTGAAATAGGTACAAGTACGTGCAACTCAGTCATGCACTTTATTTCCAAGGTTTCACCTAAATTTCACCTAAAAATCCTAAAGTACTAGGAGGCATCTAAGGTACAGCTGTAACATCATCCACATATAAGTGAACCATTTGATCTTCGGGAATTGCAGCGGGCTCTGTGCGGAAAGTAACTTCCGTCTGTGGAAATATTTATCAAAATATTTTTTGGCCAACATGTTTTTTGCGGAAATGGAACTTTCGTCTATATATAAATATGGAAATGTTTTTTTGGCCAAATAAAAATGCTGTATTTTATTAGAAAAATAGGCCTCCAGATGTTCTGATTAAATACTTTTTATAACTTCTGAGCGGTAAAATATATTTAATTGTTCTTGTTTAGTATCATGCTCAGGAGACCCTTTAGATTGTTCACATACTCAAGTCACTTGTTTGCACAAAAAATGTGGGTAGTGAGAAAGGTATTCTATTAAAGACTTCACTTCTATGCTTTCCAAAAAAATGTTGGTAGTGAAAGTGTTTACTATTGTCTTGTAGTGCATTTTTTATTTTGAATTTTCTTTTTTTAATACATAACATTTTTTTCTTTACAGGATTCGATATGGTTTTTCCCTGCCATCGTTTGCAAATGTTTTACCCTGAAGAATTGGAAAATGTATTTTGCGGTTCAGGTGCTGCAAATTTTCAGCATTGGGATGCAAAAATGTTACAGGAATGTTGCCGGACAGACCACGGTTTCACTCAAGATTCCCAAGCCATACAGTTTTTATTTGAAATATTATCGTCATACAATTCTGATGAACAACGCCTCTTCTTGCAGTTTGTCACGGGTAGCCCGCGATTACCAACCGGTGGATTCAAGTCTCTAACCCCACCACTTACAATTGTGCGAAAAACGCTTGATGTTAACCAAAATCCTAACGATTATCTTCCATCTGTGATGACTTGTGTTAATTATCTTAAATTACCTGAATATTCGAGTCGTGATGTTATGAGGAATAAACTGAAGGTTGCAGCTAACGAAGGAAGCATGTCCTTCCACTTGTCTTAAATTTAATAACAAAAAACTGGACCGAAATAACATAAATCGCAACAATCAGCAATAGAAATAAAAAAAGACTAAAATACCATGTGCTTACGAAGGATATACATATTAACATGAATATACTTAAATAATATTTCAGTCGGAATATGTCTTCAATTTAGATTCAGTTTGTAAACATCTAGGAACTTCATAATCGTTTCAGTTTTCTTCATTCGGTAAAACCTTTGGATAGAACATCAGTTTAATTCAACTGTGTTGGGTATATGATGATATGTGTACTGTTTGTTCTTAGTTTGTATTCCAATACAATGGAAAAAAAATCAAAAAATGTATTGATACAATATTATTATAAAACACACGTAGAGTGATGTACGACAAAAACTGTATCAACATCTTTTAATTAATGCAAGTTATTTTAAAATTTGGTTTTCTATACGCTTGTATATTTTATTTTCATTGTTAGATAAGAGTCGACCGATTATAATACATACATATTATCTAGAGGGAATTGAAATCTTTTAAGTATTGACATGTGTAATTTTATTTAGTTAAAACTAACTTTAATTTAATATAAACTACATATTTTTGTTTCTTTAAAAGTAAGAATAATTTTTAATATCCACTTGAAAAAATAAATAATTATACATTAATATGATACGATACGAAATGATTAATATAAATTTATAGGTAAAACGGAGTTTTTGACTTCGCTTTCTTTTTTGCATTAAAGCAAAAGAAAACCATACAGAAAAGTTACAATCCAACTGAAACGGATCGTACGAAACTATTCCCTTCTCCCCAGCATTAATAAAATAGGAATGGGGTGGTGGAAATGTCGATTGAATTGGAATACAGTTATGTGGGATTGGGTAGTGTTTTTTTTTTTTTTTTATTGAAATTGATTATATATGTATATAAAAAGTAACAAGAGGAATAAAAGAAAACTGCTTAGAACACATTAAATACAAAAAAACTGGCACCGCGCTATGTGTGTATGGTTCGCCAGTAGTGCACACTTTATTATGTCGGAAGTTTCTTTGAATAAAATTGTTCTTAATAAATTTAATGTTGTACAATGTTCAGGAATCTGCTGAATGTCAAAGATTGATTTTTTTTTTCTTTTAATTCCAAATTTCGGAGCACTGGACTCTGCCGAGCTGTTATGTTTTAAGCACCAAAGTCAACAAAGAACAAAATGCTTAAGAGTTTATGATTTTACTAGCGCTTTATTCCTGGGCTTCATTGGTATTTATAATTAATTTAGGTAGACTTATAAATGAGCTTTTACACTAATATCTTCCTTTCTTCATTTTGTTCTGTACAAAACTATATCAAAATTAAATTTAACTGCAAGAATTAGGTACTATAAAAAACAAACTAAATTTTGAAATATAAAAATAAAGAAAGCAAAAATAAAATAATAATATAATTTTTTTTTTCTCAATTTATGTCGTTTTTACCAACTTTTTCTTGAAGTCGTTTAGACTTTCTGGTTATATGTTCTTGGTAAATTCTAGGCCCTACTGTATGTGTTATTTCTGGCTGTACCGAAGCAGGAGCGTCTTCTACAGGCTGGGTTGGATTTGTTTCTTCATCAGCTTTATTTGCGGTAGATAAGCGGATGTGTTGTCGATTACGGGTATTGACGATCGGACGGCAGGCTCGTTATGGTACCCTTCTTCTACTCCTTATTGTTAGTTCTGCACCCAAACATCTTGTCCAAACTCTAATTCCGGCAACATGCAACAGCTCCTATCGTTGAAACTCCCACTGTTTTGAAAACTCGAAAAACTTTATTAATAATGTGCGTCCCTCCATCAGTAGTAATCGCCTTCGGAATTCCGTATCGGCTGAAGATTCCCTTGCAGATTTTAATAACTTGTTCTGTCGTCGCTGGATCAAGCTCATCAACTTCAAAAAAGTCCGAATAATAATCTGCTGTTAACAAGATTTGTTTCTTTTTGTTCCCATTTAACACTTCGCAAATATCTAGACAAACCCTTTGAAACTGATAATTTGGAATAGCAGTACTTTGCAGAGGTAACTTTGCTTGACTGGCTGACGCTCGCATACAGATTTCATAGTTGTTGCATATAACGCGAATATTATTTGATATACCAGGCCAAAAAACGGTATCCCTTGCCCGTCTCTGACACGAATCTATACCTTGATGACTGTAGAGTAGACGCTGCGAAATCTTTTTCCGCAATGACACCGGGATCACAATTTGGACACCCTTGAGGGATACCCGTCTTACGATGTTAACTGGTCTCTGTATTTCCAATAAGATTTTATGGCGTTAATATCAACCTTTTTAATTCCTTGAAGGCATTATCCTGCTCTTACCCCCAATGCCATT
The DNA here is from genome assembly GCA_963082735.1 of Pocota personata. NCBI lineage: Eukaryota > Metazoa > Arthropoda > Insecta > Diptera > Syrphidae > Pocota > Pocota personata. Next base: position 102,863,773 of record OY720429.1, on the reverse strand, counting down.
TTACGTTCTTGCGAATGACGTTTTTGAGCGGTTCAGCAATATTCGAGAGTCTTGGGAGAAATCTTGAGAGGTAGGTGCAAGGTCCTACAAATCTGTTGGCATTTATTAATTGCTTCCACCTTGGTGCTATCAATAGCGAAGCCCTTATTTGTGAGCAAATACCCACAAAATGGGACTTCACGCATACCCAATCTACACTCTACTGACGGTTTAAAATATTTTTGAAGAGAATCGAGAATACCTTTTTTTGCTTTACCGCTTGCCTTGCCTTGCCGCCTGACACGACGCGTTGAATTGGAACCTATTCAGACAACAATGGGAAAACTATCATGTAGCAGCTGATTTATCAAATCAATCGGAGGAAAGGCAAGCGGCAATATTAAAAGCATGTTTAGGTGATGAGTGTTTTGGCATTCTAACAAAACTTGATATTTCGGCACAAGAAGCAAAAACTATTGAAGGTATTCTCGATTCTCTTCAAAATTATTTTAAACCGTCAGTCAAGTCAGCAAGCGCTATGATAGATTTATTTTCAACATAGCGAAGCAAGCTGAAAACAAATCGGAAATGAATTTGCGTCGCGACGTCGCTTTTTATAAACACACTAATCGGTCGTGGTATATTCATGATGAGCGGTTTCGTAGACTTCAACGATTTGGTTATTTTAATGTTACCGTCCGTGACGCTGTCAACACTTTCGCCCGAACTTTTCGAAATCTTTAGTCTTGTTTTAAATTCAGTAGTCATCACATGACACCATGTTATGTTTGGTGTCTACCGAGTCAACAAAGAACGAAGTGCTTAGAGTTTATGATATTACTGTCGCTTTATTCCTGGACTTCATTGGTATTTATAATATTTAGGTAGACTTGTACATATGTGAGTTAACTGCATAAGTTAGCTTTTACACTAATATTTTACCCAGAGCTTGAAAATAACTCTTAACCCTTATTTTCATTTGGTTTCTCACTGAGAGATATTGCATTAGGCATTGACATTTAGGTCTTGCTCCGAGATATATTTATATATACTCTCCTTTTCGCACTTCGCTTGAGTTTTATTTTTTATTTTCAAATACATCTCATCTGTTGACTTTTTTTTATAAAAAATAAATGGAAATGATCAACCTAAAACCTCTTTTGTCGAGAATAAATCAAAAATCTTCAAGATATACAATTCAATCGTTGTCTTTATTTTACATATATTATAAGTATAGAAGAACGCTTTATACATGGGATGTCATAGGGTCAAAGGGTATTAAGAATTATTATATTAATTATAAAAATAATAATATTAATTAATATTTTAAGAATTAAAATAAAATTCAAAGAAGAAAAGCTCTTTCGACAGTTACTTCCGTAGCCGGAACGCCAAACAACCAATGCGAGTTCAAAAATATCGGGAGATTTCAGCTTTAATTTGTCAAAAATGAAAGGATTTGTATCTACCGGCAAACGTGGCTACGCTAATTCAAAATTTTCAACATCTGCGTATATTTTTGATAAAATCTCGCTACTTCTATTAACGTCATTGCTTCGATTTGCATCCCGTTCTTGTTCTTCAATGCTATCTAAATACAAGCTTAGAAGTGAGTCATCTGCCGATGCTTCGTTAACTTGACTAGTTGAAGTAGTTCCAATATTATCGCAGAGTGTTGCATTTGTTTATTGAAGAACTGAGGAAAAGCTTTACATAGAAAATAATACATATAAGGTTTAAATTAAGTTACATTTTTTGAGATCTTTGAGGACGAAACAAACAAGAACATAGATGGAAGAAACGATTTTTAAATTGATATTTAGTTTTGTACCTATTTCATGTTAAATATATACTTCGCAATTTTCTTTAAATGAGTTTTGCCAATGATTTTTGACTATTGGTCAAAACCAAGTTTAACCGAGGATCCAAAAAGATTGCACTCAACATTGCGGCGTTCTCCAGAAGCAAACCTTCAAGTTCATTTAGAGAATCTAGTAATTTTCTTTTCAGGTTTCATGGGCTGTTCTCGTAGTTCAATTTAAGTTCTATCCAAATTTAAAAAAAAATCACTTAGAACAAGCTGCTCTTATTACATTTTAAGAGTCAATATATTCTCCTACGAACTCCCAATCTATTGTTACTTCAATCATGTGTTGTTCCTCAAGAAATGATTTTATTTGAAGTAACTTTTTGAGTATCAGATAGGTGGAATTCCATCTGGTGGAAACGTCAAGTTGAGGTATATATTTATCGGATTGTTTTAATATGCGTCTATGTAGGAGGTAGAGCACAAGACATTGTAAATTGTTTTCAAATTATAATACAGCAACTAAACAAATACTTGCACTCACTTCCACTGAACTTTCATAATTGCATAAAGTCATAAAGGCATTAAAGCCACACACACATTCGCCTGTTACAATGAGATTTATTTTTTTCTCTCAGTGATATCTCTCATTGATTGACCAGAACCTAAAAAAATCAAAGTAAAGGTTTCTCTCCGACCGAGAACGAAAAAAGTATGGTGATGCAAATCGGTTATTAAGCGATCTTATTTCAAAATCTCAACAACAGAGAGTAATTTAAAAACCTTTGAAAAGGTTGAGAGTTATTTTCGGGCTCTAGTAACTACACTATACTTCAAGACAAATAACTACACGTCTTAATAAGGTAATCTTATATATTGGGTAACTTAAACCATATTGGAAATGTTACTTTTAAGAATTTGGATAATGATAAAAATTGAATACCATTCAATATTAAATATAGATAGTTTTTGAATTTGTTCCGAATAAACATTATCCAAATTTTTTAATTATTTTTTTTATTAGTTTTAATAAACTTTGGATCTCATTGATTCCAATAAAATTTACCACTCAGCTTTACTTTTAGAATAAAATTTCCTCTAATCAAAGTAATAATAATAATATTAATTCCGCGTTAACTTATAACTTTTCGAACCCCAATTTTTTTGCCCTTAAGAATTATTTAAACAGTTTTGATTGGGGTGAAGTGTTAAAATCTGCCAATTTAAGATGAAATTATGATTTATTTATGGAAACAAATTATTCTGATTTTGATATGCATTGAATGCGTCATCAAAATCGATTTCTTGGTCAAATGTCTAGACTACATGTGTTTAGGGTCGTTGCCCTATTGAAATACGAATCCATCGCCAATTAGTCTTAGTCCAGAGGTCACAGCGTTTTCTTCCTCGAGCCAGATCTCCCACTCCACTTGAAGAGAAACATCCCCATGCCATAACAAAACCGTCTCCAGGTTTGACGGTAGCAACTACACAGTATGGTAGCATCTTTTGTTCAGCGCTGTGTCGAACGAAAACTCTCCGTTTTGTGCCAAATACCTCTAACTTGGATTCATCGCTCCATAAAACAGTTGAAATCTTCTTCCGTCAAGTCTTTATGCTTTTTGGCCCATCCTAACCTTTTCTGCTTCTTATGTGGTCACAGCAGGGGTGTTCGAACTGCAACTCACCCAAATAGTCCAGCATGTCTTAATCTCCGTTTGGCCGTTATCAAGGACAGCGGTTTATTCCATGTGTCACTTATTTCGGCCCCTATTTCGGGTGCTGTTTCTAGGCCGTCCTCATCGTGGTTTATTCTCAAGACTTCCGGTTTGAGCGTTTCGTTCAATGATACGTTGAACGCAGCACCTTCGAAAGAAGGGCGATGATTGCAGATCGTTTCTCGATTGTGGTTTCCGTGACTTTTCCCATTTTTAACGAGTTGTTTACTCAAGACGTGAAGAATCTCGAATAAATTCTTATGACTTAAAAATGTTGCTTTTATGTAAAGGTCGACAAATATTGGGATTTGAGAATTAAGGTATAATAGTTGTTTCGCTGTTTTTTTTGGCAAAAAACAAAAAAAAAAGTTACCCTGATGTGATTTTCCCCTTAGTCGCCTTCTTCCCCAAGCGCTATGTATTTGTGGCTGCAGTGATATTCTTAACCCGTCCCTTCACCGGGAGTTTTGATTTCTTTGAGTGACCTCCAGAATTGGATTTTTTTTGTAATGAATTAAGTTATGTTGAAGTTGTATAGTTCTTTCCACGAAACCATCTTTTCTTTCCGCAGAAAAGTTAATTCACGGTAAATTAGCAGACCATCAGCTTTTAGTTACGTTGCAGCTTCTTTATTGGTGTTCATCGTTTTATTCTTGCCCACTAAATTGTTCAAGATATGGGATCTGAATTTTTCCCAAATAAGCTAAGCCTATGCTAAATTCAGTGTTAAGGGTACACTCGTATAGAGCAGGCGCGAGGTCTGACTTTTTGGAAGCGGAAGCACAGTACCAATAAAACATATTTTTATTTTTTTATACTTCTTTCTTTACAGATTGATGAGCAAATTATTAGGAAAATTTGTTTGAAAGTCTGCATACATTGATGTGTCCGGCAGCTTTAAGAATTTGAAATATGGCAGATAACCGAACCAGCTGTCAATCTCAGAGATAATATGATGAACAATTTCTTTTATAAGACTTTAAAATGTTCTTTGTTATATACATATCTTAAATTTAAAACTTCTATTGTGAGTTAAATTTGACAAATTTTTATTTAAATTTCCTTTTAATTCAAAATTTGTGCGCACAAATTGCTCATTATATTCGCAACAGATCAGTTCACTTCTTTAATTTTAAGTTGCAGACCATTTGGATTTCGTGACATAAGAACCATCACACTGAACACATTTTCTATTTTTTTTTTTTTTAAAGAATAGTACAAAGAAACGAACAAGTTCTGAGCTGATCTACCAAGAGAAAATAAATCAGCAGCAATTGAGGTAATTATATCGTTTTTAATATTACTAGATAAACCAGAAAAAACCGTTAAATTGTTTAAATGGTTTTTCAAAATAAGGTTATACGACGCCAGTTAATTGATAGTTCAATGCAGTTTCTTCTATTTATTGAATTTTGTGATTCATCGTCACATCTAAACGGAAGTTCTAAACAAGCACGATGGCAAGTTACACCGATAAAACTCTTCAATATTTCCCGATTTCGCCTAATATCTTCATTGTATTTGAGAATAGATGGTGGGAGTTATCAATTGAATATTCAATGCTAACACAACCAAATATTGAACTGCACTCTTTTCCATGTCCTTTTCCAGCCTTTGTTAAATTATTCATATCGCTAAACCCGGTGCCGTACCGTATCATAGTTTTTTTCGTTTGAAAATAAAAGGCTCGACCAGCAGTGTAAAAAAAATTGTAAAAAAAAAAAAAAAAATATTTGGCGCAACAGCTCTTTAAGTGCCAGGGCCTGCCTAGCTTCTCGCAACCACTCGTGTTGTGGGCGTTATACTTTTCACACGAATGGAAGGGACCTACAGTTTAGTGCCGTATCCGAAAGGCAATTTGTTCTGAGAAGCTTTTTCGTGACAACAATACTCTCGGATGTTTGTCAGACGTTCGCGAGAGGTGGGATCGTGAAAAAACTTTTTGGTGTTTTCTGGGATTCGAACTTGGAACCTCTTGCGTAGTGATCCGACACATTTTTTTTTTTTTTTTAATCCACTTTTATTTTATTTTTTAAATTTATTGTAACTTAATTGCTAGACAAATCGCTTAAAACTAGCTTAACTAACTTAACTATTCTTATTCTAACTTACTGGCCCTATGCGGGCGCTCTAAGCTAATCCTAATACTTGAAACTATGTCTTTCGACGTAACGTACGTGAAAAATATTTATTTATTTATTTCTTTTAAATTTAAGTGTTACTAAGAAAATTAGTCAAAAACTTAGTGACTGAACTTTTTTTTTGTATTCTTATATATAATACTTATAACCTACCTTAAAATAAATCTTAAAACTATCTTATTCTAAATTAGCCTATCTTATTCTGCCTTACGTATTCTATACGTAAATTTTTTTAGTTTTTTTTTTTAATTTTTTTTTTTTATCGAGTGCTGTTTTTTTATAATTCTTTTTTTTTATGTTTTTTGTGTTTTTGTGCTTTTTTTGTATTTTTTTCATCCAAGTGCTGTGGATATAAATTTTAATTTATTTTTTTTTTATTAAATTACTACCTACAAGCTAACTACTTAAACCTAAACTATGTAAGTCGGCCATGGGCAAGAACAGCCAACTTTAAACCTCAAACAGGCTACCCAGGATTAGGGGGAAACGACGAAGGAGTTTCCTCTCTTTCGGCTAGCCACCAGAATTGACCATGCTGACGTTGTACGTCCTCAACATCATACCCGATACCGCCCTACTAAACCGGAGACGCTCCACACTGCCGTGCGCAACGTCTCTGTCGTAGTTGAGTCGCCTATCCACATCTGTCCGAGCAACGTGGAAGATTAGCGGCACTGCCAATCTGTCCTGGATCAGACCTTCTTATCAAAATAGTGGAACGCCTCTGGGGGAACAAAGCCGTTAATGCGCACTCTCTCATGATACTCGTAATTGGGGTAATAAGCCCCGGAGATCAGGTTGTTCGTCGAGCTCATTGCTCTTGCAATGTGCCTTCGAATCAGCTTGATAACGAAATTATCCACTCTTATTAGGTTAGCCCTGTTGTATAGGACCTCACTGGGATAGAATTGTATGTACTGGGACTTTGGTGTTCTGTACAAATGAAGGCAAGTCCTCTCAAACACCCGAATCTTTTCCAACAAGCTTGCTCCCACGTTGAACCACATGGGACATCCATATACGAGCATGGGCCGGATGAGGGCCATGTAGCAGATTACCTTTACCCTTGCATCGAGTTGCTTGCTATAAAAAAAGTCTCTTTGTAAGGGCAAAAGCACCTTTGGCTCTGGCCAGAGCAGCATCTATATGTTTGTTAAAATATAGATATTGGTCTAACCAGAGTCCCAGGTATTTGACTATACTTCGACTCGCAAGTGGCTGTCCGTGTGGTCCCACGATTGAGAACTTTCGCCAATTCTTTCTGGTATCCCTAGAGGCCCCAGACAACGGCGTCCTAAAAAGAATGGTTTCCGATTTCTGGAAGTTGATCTTCAACTTCCAGTCATCGCAATATCGCTGAATCTTATCGAAGTCACGTTGCAAGAGAATTGCAATGACCTCGATTTTTGGTCCTGATCTGTACGCGGACAAGTCGTCTGCGTACGCTATGGCATGGTGAAGTGATCCTATCAGATCGCTCGTGTAAATGTTGACAAGGATCGGTGAATTAACCGCACCTTGTTGCAGACCGTTTTTAATTAGAAATGTTCCAGCAGAAGTCACCTTGCCATTTTTGACAATGAACTGTCTACTGGTGAGCATGTTAAGAAGTATGTACAGCAGTGGTTTGCTTATACCCAGCCTGTTCAGCTTGTAGAAGAGTCCCTCTAACCATACGGTGTCGAAGGCCTTCTCCAAGTCAATCAGGCAGGCACCCGTGCACTGTTTCTTGCTTTTGTTCCATTGGATATCCGATACCAGTTTAAACGCGGCATGTATTGTATCATGCCCCGCCTTAAAACCGAATTGGTTATCCGGAATTATATTACTGTTCTCAGTCCACTTAATCTCGACCGGAGATTTGCCGGATTGGAGGTGCCTTATCCCTTTTGGGGATGGGTTGTATCACTGCTGTTTTCCAATGCGCTGGATAATGTGCATTATTCAGCGCATTGCTAAACAGAGTGGTGTAAATGTCCACCGCTTCTAGACGGTTCACCACCACTACCTCTAGGCTAACTCGCCACTTGAAATTATACTGTTTAATTCTGTACTTTAAAACACACCGATTTTAATTGAGAAGCCGAAACACGTGTGTACTCTATCAAAGTCTGTGAACCACTGGTTCACTACCACTCCTACTAGGCTAACTCACCACTTGAAAACTCACTGTCTAACTTTCCACTTCAAAACACCACGATTTTAAATGAGAAGCCGAAACACGTGCGTACTTTATGAAAGCCTGTGAACGACTGAGTGATCCGACACACTAACCAGTACGCCCACCAAAAAAAAAAAAAAAAATTGTATTTCTCAATATAAAATCCCTCGAGTGAAATGAATTACTCACATCACATTTTTGCTGTAATTTTTTTTTTTTACTGTAGATGGTGTATTGTGATAACATGAATTCAAAGTTAACGATTGCATTTGGTGCATTTTTCGTTGAGTGCCTGCCATTTTGGTAAGTTTTGAATAACAATAAGTGATTTCAAATTGTGATAAGGTTCTAACGATTTTTAAATGGAGAGTTCTACTGCAGGTATGTATTAACATTTCAAATTCAATTTTGAAAATATTGTGCACTTTTTTTTTGTTTCAATTCGGGTTTAAAAGCTACATATGTATTCAGCAAAAAGTAATTTTTTTTTTGTAATTTTTCAAGTTTTAATGATTTTGATTTAGTATACCGGGTTAATCTGCAATAGCTAAGACCTTATAAGTTAATTCGAATATTCTTTAACCAAATGCAAAAAGAATTGACTGCTAGTATAAACACTATATATGTATGAGTGTTTTTTTAAGTAAAAAGTTATTGCAATGTTATTACCCTGTTCTTCTCCACAACAACAAATTTGTTCTTAGGGGGAGAAAAAGACACTGAGAATTGTTTACATTGCAAAAAAAATGTGAGCAGGATTGGCAGGTGGCAAGTAAGCCACCAAACCAATTTACGTGTTTTATTCAGCAGATATTGTGAATGTTTATTTTGGGTATGATTAACCTTTTGTGGTGGGTAGGTCATATTTTGATGCATAATATTTTTAGAATCATCAGGTTGGAGAGTTGTGACTAGGAAATATTGAATATTGTTAGAATAGTTTCATGCCACGTTGTATTTATACCAATAATCTTCTAACTGTCATTGCTCATGTACAACACTGTATTGTAACATGCGAGCTACGGCTCGAGTAGATAAAACGATATTCTGTGAAATTTATTTCTTTATTTTCTACTCTATAGAACAATTCAAGTTCACACTATACTATTCTTCGCAAATTCTTTTCTTACAAGGTCTCTTTCCTCTCAAATCACTTTATCTCCTTCCAATTACTTAATTCACAAATCCAAACTAATTACTTTTTCTTGTTCACTCTCAACTTTCAATTTATCACCAAATTACAACTTCGCCCATTATCACTTTTCCAATCTCTTCGCCACGGTTCTAAACCAACTGAGTCTTTTTTTTGATCGCCATCTGTCCTTATATAGCAGAAGTTTCTGATAGCCAGAAACTTCTAGCAAATTCTTCGACCACTGGAACAAGAGAAATAATTCTTGCAGTTATAATTCCCTTTTATCCCTGATATTATTGGTCTCTTTCGTTGACATGAGCTGTGGAGACTTCGTCCCAGACACGAACCTATCAATGAAAGGACAGTTCGAACCAAAATTCTGCCAGAATGGAAAGTCACTTCGGAATTTGCTGCATAGACATAGGAGCGTAGTTATTATTATGCTACACTGCCCCCCTCTTAGACGTGTTCGTCCCGAACAAGTGCATCCTCATTTCGGCCATTGTATCGACTCAGTCGGTCCACATGAACCACTTTCATTTTGGCCCTCGGTCCTCGCTGGATGCGGTAGACAACATCGTTGATGCGGGTTACTATTCTGTAGGGACCTTCCCAGTTCCGCTGTAATTTAGGTGATTTCCCCTTTTGGCGATGGGGATTATACAGCCACACCAGATCTCCTTCCTGGAATCCTGACGTTGTTGCCTTGGCATCATACCTGGTCTTCATGCGGTCGCTCGTCATCTTAATCTGGCTTCTGGTCCTTTGGTGTATGTCCCTAAGCCTTTCCCTAAGGTCCGCCACGTACTCTTCTTCATTTCTGGGCTCATTGGTAGGAGATCCAAATTTCACCTCACTGGGTAAACGAGCTATTCCACCAAATAAGATTTCGAACGGCGTATGTCGAGTAGTGCTATGCACGGCACTTCTATAGGCCATCAAAAACAAGGGAATCTGCCGGTCCCAATCCCGTTGGTAGTCACCTACGACCTTCGAGAGATGTTCGTCCAAAGTCCTATTGAAACGCTCCACCATACCGTCCGACTGTGGATGAAGCGGGGTTGTCCTGGTCTTTTTGATTCCGAGTAGTTGACACATCTCTTGGAAGATTCTTGACTCGAAGTTCCGCCCTTGGTCAGAATGCAATTCCAAGGGCACACCGAATCTGCTAACCCAATTGTAGACGATCTGCTCCGCCACGGTTCTGGCTTCCTGGTTAGGGATCGGAAACGCTTCCGGCCACTTACTGAAGTAGTCCATCACTACGAGTATATACCGATTACCATTGTCGGTTTCCGGAAAGTGCCCTGCGATGTCAATGGCGATTCGTTCGAAAGGTGCTCCCACGTTGTATTGGTGCATCTTACCTCGAGTTTTGATTCTCGGACCCTTGCTAGCTGCACACACGTCGCATTTTCTGCACCAGTCTTCGATATCTTCCTTCGCTTTTAACCAATAAAAACGTTCTCGTACCTTTTCTAGCGTCTTATTCACTCCCAAGTGGCCTCCGGACGCCCCGCCATGCATTTCCTGTAACACCTCCTTGACCCTCGTCCGCGGTACGACAAGCTGCATTACAAACGACTTTCCGTCGGAGGATTCCCATTTTCTTCTCAGAACACCTTCTTGGACATGGAGGGAGTCCCACTGCGCAAAATATGCCTTTAAGATCGGGCTTCTGTGAGAGATGTCCTGATGATCCGGTTTCTCCATGTTCTCCTTCCAGGCCAGAATCGGCTCGATATCCGGGTCTTCCTTCTGAGCGTTCCGGATCTCATCTACGCTCCAGCCGGCGATAGGTTCGGCTCTCATTCTTTGGATGGAAACCAGCTCCCGTTCTTCCTGACGCGCACAATGTTTACAATCCGTTCTGCATGGTCTCCGGGACAGTGCATCCGCATTAGAGTGGAGTTTTCCTTTACGATGCTGTATTTCGTAGTCGTAGATTTGCAGCCTTTCGATCCATCTTGCGACCTGACCCTCAGGACTCTTGAACTGTAATAGCCATTTTAAGGCTGCATGGTCTGTGCGAAGAACGAACTTCCTCCCGTAGAGGTATTTGTGAAAATGCTTCGTAGCCAAGATCAAAGCTAGAAGTTCCCGCCTTGTCACGCAGTAGTTCCTTTCTGGCTTAGAGAGCACCTTGCTGAAGTACGCAACCACCTTCTCTTGGCCGTCATGCACCTGGGAGAGTACGGCTCCTACCCCGACATTACTAGCATCTGCATCCACAACGAACGTTTCCCCGGGAGTGGGGTAAGCCAGTATCGGGGCATCGCATAGCCGTTGTTTAAGTGCCTTGAAGCTCTTCTCGCACTCAATTGACCATTTGAATTGTTTTCCCTTTTCCGTCAACTGGTGCAGGTTCTTTGCGATCCCGGCAAAATCCTTCACGAACCGTCTGTAGTAGGTGGCTAGGCCCAGGAAGCTCCTTAGTTGGTGTTTGTCTTTGGGGACTGGCCAGTTTTTCACCGCTTCGACCTTCTCCGGATCGGTTCTCACTCCTTTCGCTGAAATTATGTGTCCCAGGTACTTGACTTCCGCTCTAAACAGGGCGCACTTCTTGGGGTTGAGCTTCAGGTGGGCACTTCGAAGCCTTTAAAACACATCCCTTAGATTGTCTCGGTGTTGCGCAAACGTTTTTCCTACGACGATGACATCATCCAAGTATACCAAACAGGTTTTCCATGTTAACCCTTGCAGGACACATTCCATCAATCGCTCGAAAGTCGCCGGAGCATTGCACAGCCCGAATGGCATTACCGTGAATTGCCATAGCCCATTTCCTGCGGTGAAGGCGGTTTTCTCCCGGTCTTCTGGATGGATCTGTACCTGCCAGTAGCCACTCTTCAAGTCGAGAGTGGAAAACCATCGGGCTCCTGATAGTGTGTCTAGCGTGTCGTCAATCCGTGGCAGAGGGTAGCTGTCTTTCTTGGTGACGTAATTGAGCTGCCGATAGTCTACGCAGAACCGCGTGCTGCCATCTTTCTTCTTAACCAGTACAACCGGTGATGCCCACGGACTTTTGGAACTTTCAATCACACCTTCTTTCTCCATTGCCGACACCATCTCTGCAACTTCTGTCTGCTTTGCCAATGGAAGGCGCCTAGCAGGCTGACGAATTGGTCTAGTATCACCAGTGTCTATTCGATGTTGTACCAGGTGTGTTCGGCCGTATTCTACGTCCTGTGAGGCAAATACATCAGCGTACTCATTGATAAGATTCTCTGCCATAGTTCGCTGCTCCTGATTCAGCTCACTGGACTGGAGAATCGTCTCTCTCGTTTCCGCTGTCCAAGGTGATGGGAGAGGTTTTGGAGGACCACGTTCAGATATTGTTGCGACGGCGGTAATCGGCGTGCAGTTTCCAGTCACCTCCCCTCGCCTTAGTTTGACAGTGTGTGGTCTTGCGTTCAAAACTCTCACTGGAACCATGGTGTTCTTTGGTTCGACTAACGTCTTTCCCACGATGTAGTCTTGAGAATTCTTCTCCGGGTCTGGTTCTACTATGTAGAATCGGTGGCTCCCAAGATCACCTTCCAGCTTCGTCCAAATGATTGTCTCTGAAGACGGCGGCAAAACTTCGTCTTTGCTGATGACTGTCCTGAGAGTTACGGCATTCTCGTTTCCGTACACCATTGGAATCTCCACATTTCGATACCTCAGTACTTGCATCCCGATGTCCAAGATTACTTCATTTGCTTTCATGAAGTCTATTCCGATGATGCACTCGTCGCATATATCTGCCACCAGAAACGCGTGGGAGAACGTCAGTCCTGCCAGAGTAATCGTAAGACGAACTTCTCCAAACACCTTCGCCATTTCCCCTGTTGCAGTCTTCAGGCAGTAGCTGTTGGTGTTGTGCAGCCAGGAGCTTCTGACGATATCTCTTCTTACAATGGAGGCGGTGGCACCTGTGTCGATGGTGGATACGCACTTCTTCTTGTTGATTAGTGCCTCCACTGTCAGGCTCTTGTTACCCCGTTTGGTTTGCGAAACTTGAATGGTGGTCCTGGGGGCCTCGATTCCAGTAACCAACTTCTGCCCCGCGAAGTTGGTCCTTACGCATCTCCCGACTGCTGGTTTTGGGAAGTCTGACCGACAGGATGCTTCCTCTCTGCTTGTCCTACTTCCGCAATGTGGACAATTTCCTCGTCTAGGTGCACTTCTGCACTGCCGTTGTAGGTGTCCGGTTTGGTTGCAATTCCAGCAACGGATTTGACTTCCGCGAGCTCTGTCTTCATCCATGACGGCTGTTCTCTGGCATGAGCATTCCACGACGGACATTTCCCTGACACGGTGTATTCCCTGGTATGCTTGGTCCGCAGCCTTCATTGACAAAGCGAATGCCAATGCCTCGGGGAGTGTTCGCTTTTCAGCCATCCTTACAGCCATTTGCAGTTGTCTGTCCTCTATGGCCTGAATAAAAGCTTCCACCGCCATTTCGTTGATAAGCTCCTCACCGGCTTTAGGGTATGAAAGATGGGCTAGTCGCTCTATATCCGCTTGCAACTGTTGGAGCGTTTCCCCCCTTTTCTGGACTCGACTACGCAGCTGAACCCTGTACACCTGCTGCATGTGTTCATCCCCAAACCGCATCTTGATAGCCTGAACCAGAGATTCGTAGTTCTGCTGTTTATCTTCCGGGATGGTCTGCAAGAGCTCCGCATCTGGACCCCTCAGTGCAAGTGTGAGTGCAATGGACTTCTCTTCATTGTCCCAGCTATTGGTCATTGCGGCCGCTTCGAATTGCCTTTTATAAATTGGCCATGATGTTTGACCATTGAAGATAGGAGGCTGCATCTCCTTTCTTCTCAGACCGTCAGTGGAATATTCCCGTGCTTTCTGTCTCTTCACGTTGCTGAGCTCCTTAGCAAGATTTTCGACTTGCTTTCCTACTATCTCGAATTGCGTATCCACTTTTTCAAACTGAGTCTCTATCTTCCCGAACTGAGTTTCATGTTTCTCAAAATTTTCATCGAATCTGGTTTCGACTTTTTCGAGTTGCGTCTCGACCTTCTCGATTTTCTCTTCGATCACTTCGAATTTGGATTCCAAGTTCTTGTTTTGCTCATCAAGTTTACTTTCCAGAGCATCTAGAGAATTCTTTTGTTCGTCCATTGCTTTCTTTTGTTCGTCCAGCTTAAGTTCTATAGAATTCTTTTGGTCATCGAGCTTATGACTTTGATCTTCTATTGCTTTCTTTTGTTCGTCCATGACTAACTTAAGTTGCAGGAGCAGACTTGTTATACCCGGGTCGGCTACTGTACTTGCTGGTTCCTCTTCCACGTCAAACTCTATGTCATGCGGATTTTCACCTTCCTGCGTTACTGCTTCTTCCAGACGAATCAGTAGGGCATCTTTTCCCCCAGTTGTGCCGAGATTCCGCTTACTGAGTTCTGCCTTTAGTTGAATTATAGTTAGTTTTCCCAATTTGCGACCCATTTTGCGCAACTAATTAACTCAACACAGAAATGTTTTTTTTTTTTTTTTTTTTTTAAATTTCACACCACGGAAATAGTTATTCACAGAATAAGTTTTATCCCAGCTTCTGACACCAATGTAACATGCGAGCTACGGCTCGAGTAGATAAAACGATATTCTGTGAAATTTATTTCTTTATTTTCTACTCTATAGAACAATTCAAGTTCACACTATACTATTCTTCGCAAATTCTTTTCTTACAAGGTCTCTTTCCTCTCAAATCACTTTATCTCCTTTCAATTACTTAATTCACAAATCCAAACTAATTACTTTTTCTTGTTCACTCTCAACTTTCAATTTATCACCAAATTACAACTTCGCCCATTATCACTTTTCCAATCTCTTCGCCACGGTTCTAAACCAACTGTGTCTTTTTTTTGATCGCCATCTGTCCTTATATAGCAGAAGTTTCTGATAGCCAGAAACTTCTAGCAAATTCTTCGACCACTGGAACAAGAGAAATAATTCTTGCAGTTATAATTCCCTTTTATCCCTGATATTATTGGTCTCTTTCGTTGACATGAGCTGTGGAGACTTCGTCCCAGACACGAACCTATCAATGAAAGGACAGTTCGAACCAAAATTCTGCCAGAATGGAAAGTCACTTCGGAATTTGCTGCATAGACATAGGAGCGTAGTTATTATTATGCTACAATACTGTAACATAATGTAGCATAATAACTACGCCCTCAAACAGGCAACACATTCCGAAGTGTCTTTTCATTCGAGGTTCGTGTCCACAGTAAGAGACGGATACGACATCGCAGAATTAAGAGAGAATTATAACCGCAAAGAGAGTTATAACCGCAAGAGATTATTGGCTGCAGCTGTCATCTTGGAATTATTACATCAGAATTTTCTTGTTCCAGTGGTCGAAGAATTTGCTAGAAGTTTCTGGCTATCAGAAATGCGACTATATAAGGACAGATGGCGATCGAGGCAAGGCAGTTGGTTTTCGAACCGCACGAAGAGATTGGAAAAGTGATAAACGACGAAGTTTTAATTTTGTGATAAATTGAAAGTTGAGAGTTAACAAGAAGAAGTAATTAGTTTGGATTTGTGAATTAAGTAATTGAAAGGAGATAAAGTGATTTGAGAAGAAAGAGACCTTGTAAGGAAGGAATTTGCGAAGAATAGTATAGTGTGAACTTAAATTGTTCTATAGACTAGAAAATAAAGAAATAATCTCACAGAATAACGTTTTATCTACTCGAGCCGTAGCTCGCATATTACAATATATATCAGGCAGCATCATATAATAAACTTCTCTTGTGATCTTTCATCTGAGCTGAACGGTTTGTTTTAGCAGAAATATTCTGTCAGTCCGTTATTTAAAAATCTCCTAACACGTTTGTCATATCAGTTTCGAGTGAAATAAACTGCCTTTAAAATTTAAAGTTTATTTATGGGATGCGCAGTTTTTCGTTGTTGAAAGTCAGCATGGACGAAGTATCAAGAATCGAGAAATTGCAGTGTTTGGAGCAATGGAATTTATTTAAATTTCAAGTAAAAATTTTGCTGAGTGCTGGGGATTTGTTGGAGGTGGTGACTGGAGAGGACACGGAGCCGGTGGTTGGAAGCTGAAGGACAGAAAAGCCCAGAAGATCATCGCTACCAGCGTGGGACAGCAGCCGCTGCTCCTTATCATGCACTGCGCAAGGTCATGCGACATGTGGTCCAAACTGTGTTCAGTTTACGAACAAAAGTATTAGTTTATTACAACGAAATTTTTATAATTGTCAAAAAGATCCAGGCGATGACATAGCTATGCACATAAGCAAAATATAATAGAAGGTCTCGTGCAGCAACTGAAGGACGCCGAAGAGGTTGTTTCACCCTCGATGAAAATAGCGAAGATTCTAATGACCCTGCCAAAGGAGTTTTCCCATTTCTTCAGCGCGGAGGAGTCGACGGAGATCAAAAATCAGACCATGGACAATCTGAGGTCTAGGCTCGTTATGGAGGAAACTAGGCTCTTGAGATATCAACGTCAATTTCGGCTCCGAGAATCGAAGAGGAAAACGGTCAAGAAACCAACTGCAGATAAAAAGAAACGACCAGGTAAGTGCTTTGCATACAATAAAAGTGGTCACTGGATATCAAATTGCCCCAGTAAGAATCCTTCTAAAGTAAATTACGCCAATGGAAACAATGACTATCGCTCGCACTCGTTAGCGCATGTAGTTTTAGTAAAGTTATCGGGTCTGAGGACTGGGTGTTAGATTCTGGAGCAAGCGAGCACATGTCGTTCCATCGCGAGTGGGTCAGTGATTTTAAAGAGTTAGAATGTCCGATTTTTATTACCATTGGAAATGGCCAACAAATTAAAGCATTAGAAAAAGGGTGTATAGAAGTTCAAGCTTTTAATGAAAAATTGTGGGAAAAGAAAAGACTATTCAATGTCTACTATGTGCCTGAAATCAAAGTTAATCTATTTTCCGCAGGCAGCGCTCTTGACAAAAATTGTCAACTTTCATCGACTAATAAGTTATGCAAATTCATAAAGCCAGGTGGTCAAGTTGTTGCTGTTGGTGCTCGCTGCCTACGTTTATACAAAATGTTGTTTAAAGTTAAAGCTCAGAATGCCTTTAGCAGCATGTTTTCGTCAAAGCCTGAGACACTTTCAACTTGGCATGAGAGATTAGGACATTTGTGTGTTTGACAGATCAGGAGCGCCTTAAAGTTAAACCAGGTAGATTTTTTCGATAAAACAAATTTCTTTTTTAAATCATTTTCTTACGGAAAAATGCGCCGACTACCATTTCCTTTAAGTAATTCTCGAGCAGAGCGACCAGGTGACTTGGTGCATTCAGATCTCTGGCTGGTCTTGAATTTTAAAATAAAGATCTTGAATTTAAAAATAAAGATGTAAAAAACATTTTGCATAAGCATGGTATCACTCATCAACCATCAGCTCCTTATTCTCTGCAGCAAAACGGCAGAGCAGAAAGAAATATGCAGTTTATTGTCGAGACTTCGAACGATGCTACACGTTAAAAATTTGTCTTCGAGTCTCTGGGCAGATGCTGTTAACACTTCAGTTTTTCTTTTAAATCGTTTTGGCCTCAGTCCCACAAAGAAAAAGACACCTTTCGAGATTTTCCTAGGTCAAAAAGCAGACCTAAATCAAATTAAAATTTTTGGAAGTGAGGTATTTGTCCATATTCCGAAGGAGAAGAGGAAGAAGCTGTATAGGAAGCCTCAGGCTGGTTTCTTCGTGGGCTATGCTGACAATGTCAAAGCGTTTCGTATCTATATACCTGGTAGAAACAAATCGAAACTTTGAGAGATGTTTTGTTTAAAGAATATTCTGTCGTCAGTGTAGATTCAAATACAGTTGAGCAGAAAGAGCTGGGAAAAAAAAGTCATGTGGAAGAAGATACTACAGATGCCGATGTTTCTGACGATGTTTTCGACAATGAATCGAATTTCGTAATGCAAGGCAAAATAAAACTCAGACTGCAGATTTAGTGAAAAATAATAAAGTTGCGACCAGCAAGCAAAAGGATCATCTAGCAGCGGATAATATCAAAGGAAGGTTGCGTAGCCAAGCACATTCAAAATCGAATGTAGATTTTATTCAAACGTTTATGAAGGATATGCTTTTATTTGCAGTAGTTTGGAACTCAAAACTTACCAAGAAGCATTGAAATCCGAGGTTGCTGAAAGCTGGAAGAAGGCAGTGGACGAGGAAATGGAGGCTCATTGCAAAAACTGTACGTGGGAGCTGGTACATCTGCCTAAAGATTGCAAAGTAATCAAGAACAAGTAGGTATACAAAGCCAAATTATCGACAAGTAATCAAATTGAGAGATACAAGGCTCGTCTCGTCGCAAAGGGTTTTCATCAAAAAGAGGGAATTGATTACGAGGAAACTTTTAGTCCTGTTGCCAAATTCACTTCCATCCGTCTAATTATT
The DNA here is from genome assembly GCA_963082735.1 of Pocota personata. Taxonomy (NCBI): domain Eukaryota; kingdom Metazoa; phylum Arthropoda; class Insecta; order Diptera; family Syrphidae; genus Pocota; species Pocota personata. The sequence continues at coordinate 102,845,429 of OY720429.1, read as the reverse complement.
TTTATTGCAGCCAGCAGTTGAAACTCTTCCAGTTTGACGTCAAAACCGCTTTTCTGAATGGGATTCTTCAAGAGGAGAATTTCATGGAACAGTCGTCGGGATATAATGATAGTTCTGGTCGAGTATGCAAACTCAAAAAGAGCTTATACGGATTAAAACAAGCACCGCGCTGTTGGCATATCACAATTTCAGAACTGTTGGCCAAGTTCAGATTCACTGCATGTGATGCTGATCCGTGCGTTTTTTGTGCTGCAGAGAAATGGAAAATTTGTTAAGTTAACTCTGTACATAGGTGACGGACTCATAGCTGCCCCGGCCGGGGTCAATGTGGACGAGATACCTCAATATTTAAATCAACATTTAGAAGTTAAAATATGTGAAGTGAAAAACTATTTCGGTTTTCAAATTGAGAGAAAAACAGACGGATCCTACTTTGTTCATCAGTCAAATTACGTCGAGCGTCTACTACTTAAGTTCAATATGACAGAGGGACACCCCGTTTCCACCAGACATTTTCTTTCCATTTCGTGAAGCTGTGGGAAGCCTTATGTATTTGGACATCGCAAGATATATGGTATGCAGTTGGAGTAGTAAGTCGCTTTCTCGACAAATCAACTACATGTCACGACAAAGCTGTAAAGCGCATATTTAGATATTTAAAACAAACCAAGGATCTAGGAATCCTTTATATGTAATGGAAGCAATTTTGATCAGTTTTTTTATTTACACAGATGCTGGTTATGCGGGCGACATGGCAACTAGACGGTCCACCAGTGCCTACATATATGTCTTTGGTGGCAGCCCTGTATCGTGGTCATCTCGAAGGCAGCAGGGCACAGTGCTCAGCACTACAGAAGCTGAGTACATAGCATCATCAGAAGCAGGAGATTATTTGGTTGAGTTCTCTTGTGCAGGATCTTCTCAAAGAAAATCACCTCAGACCAATCCTATACATTGACAACCAAAGTGCTCTGAAGTTGGTGAAGAATCCGGAGTTCCCTGCGAGGACAAAGCACATTGATGTCCGAGTGCATTTCATCCGTGAAAAACACAATGAAGGTCGTTCGATATCTGCTACACCAGCTTGCAGACACTCTAACCAAACCACTAGCTTTTGAAAAATTTTCAGCTTTTAAAAGAAATATTAACGTTGTTAAGTTTGAATTAACGTTAACATAAAATGTTCTTTAGTTTTGAATTAAAAATTAAAATTGCAAACCAAGTCACAAATGTTAAATTTCTCATCCATTTTCTGATTAAAAACAACAAAATATTTTGAAGTTAACAATAAGGGGGAGTGTTGAATATTGTTAGAATAGTTTCATGCCACACTGTATTTATACCAATAATCTTGTAACTGTCATTGCTCATGTACAACAATGTATAATATCAGTCACCATCATATAATAAACTTCTCTTGTGATCTTGCATCTGAGCTGAACGGTTTGTTTTATCAAATATTATGGAAGAAATTGGAGAATGGGATATAAACCAAAAATTTAATTACTTATTGTGTGCAAAAGAAAAAAACTTTATTTTACTCGTTATTGTGTGGTAAACTTTATTTTCTTCAATCAACCAGAATTACATATATCTGCAAAAGATGAGTAGCCCAAGCCAACCCAACTCGACGGAATTTCACAACAACTGTCAGAACCATGGCGGCTGGTTCAAATTGTTTCACAATAGGTAGTCCGTTCACAATAGTAATAATAACTAAAATATATGTTGCGGAATTCGGACATAACAATATGTTGCGGAATTCGGACATAACAGCTCGGCCAAACTGACAAACTGATCGTCTCGATCAGGAATGGAATACAATTTAAAACAGGCCAGTTTGCCGCATTTACTCTACAATTTACAAATCAAAATCCAAATCAATTTAATTTTCTTCATCTGATAAGTGTTGCTCATCAAAATTGCCATTACCAGATAAGTCCCCACCCAAATGGTTAGCCCAGCGTCGCATGTGTGCCGATTCGATAATGCCGTCATATGGCATCTGTGTCACTAGATAATTCTCTATGTCGCGTATTACATACCGATCATTTGAAAGTGCCTTATGCACTACGTATGGCCCCTTGAACTTCGGAAACAACTTCTTATTTTTGCCTATTGTGGTATCGACATTCTTAATAACGACAAATTCGCCTTCTTTGAACACCTTTGCCGGCCGATGCCTTGCCAAATGGTATTTCTGGCTTTGTTTTTGGGAATCCGATATTGGAATCTCCGCTCGCTCTCGAGTTTCCTTCAAATCTCGTCCCACGCGCTCCACAAACCGTTCGTCACAATATTCGCCCAACCAATCGACATGTTCTCCTCTCTGTCGAACACCAAACAATAATTCGCTAGGCGCACACTTCGTAGTCTGATGCACCGAATTATTTATTGCGAACTCCACTTGCTTTATCGTTCTTGTCCAATCTGCATGCTGGACCGGTTCCGTCAGTTTTGACAGCATCGCGGTCAGCACACGGTTAACGCGTTCAACTTGGCCGTTAGCCTGGGGAGATGCAGTGGCCACTTGCACGTGTTAAATGTTCAAAGCAGACGTGTAGTCTCGGAATTCTGTGGACGTGAAACAGCGTCCCCGGTCACTAACGATGCGCCTTGGACGGCCATAATATTCGAAATATTTATCCAGTGAAACACACACCTCATTTGTACCAGTCGACACTACTGGGTATAACTTCACATATTTTGTGAATCCATCTGTTATTGTCAAGATGTGTTTTCGCTTCGAGTTCACTGACGGCAATGGCCCATAATGATCGATGTGAACAGTATCAAACGGAATAGATACTTTCGGAATACTGTGCAAATTACAATCATTTGCCCGTGTAGGGCCGGAATATACAATACACTTTAGACAATTTCTAAGGACTCGTTCCACCTTCGTTTTCATCGATGGGAACCAATATCGCAACTTTAACTGGTTAACGCACTTCACAATACCACCGTGCGCCATAAGCTCATGTGTCTGGCGAATTACATTCTCTTCCATTTCTTGTGGAACATACAACAACAATTTATCTGTGTCACTGCGGCGACACACCACACCATTGTGCAATTCAAACGGCTCGCAGTCGCCATCCTCTAATTTCTTGCGTATTTCAATGATATTCGGATCTGGATTTTTCGTTATCTGCAGCTTCGTATCAACATCAATATCATCCGAATCGATAAATGCCACCGGATGGCATCGACTCAATGCATCAACGTGTCCCATATTGACACCACTTCTATATACAATTTCGCAATTGTAAGATCGCAATTCCATGATCCAAGGCATCACCTGGGGATTAGGGTCTTTCTTATTCAATGTCATCACCAGTGAATTACAGTCAGTGACTATACGGAAAGGCAACCCCTGCAAATACACATGAAATCGTCGCAGTGAATAAACAATTGCCAAAGTCTCCAGCACAAAGCTGTGTAATTTTGACTCAGCGTCGGAACTTCGTTTCGAGTAGTATGCGACCGGATGTAGCCTACCGTCGTCTTGACGTTGCATTAACACACTACCGAAACCGTGGGAACTCGCATCGCAATGCAGTTCGGTTTCACGCTTCGGATTATATATAGCCAGTACAGGGGCTTCGATCAACTTATCACGCAGCTCGTTGAAAACTGCCACTCGCTCATCTGTCATTTGAAATATGCAGTTTTTTTTCACCAGATCTTGCAAAGGTTTGGCTATTCTCGAAAAATTTGGCACAAATCGACGGAAGTAGGAGAAGAGTCCCAAACAAGATCGGACCTCTTCCGAATTACGAGGTAACGGATAGCTCCTAATAGTTTCAACATGACGATTATTCGGCCGGATACCTCTCGAATCTACCAGATATCCCAAATATTCAATTTCTGTATAGCCAAATTGGCATTTCTTCAGATTCAATTTCAATCGATATGCACTCAGTAAACGCAAAACCTTCTCCAAAATCTTCATATGCAATGCAATGGTCGCCGTAGCAACCATTATGTCGTCAATATACACAATGACGCTTCCATCTTCAATCAATGGGCGGAAAACCTTTGTAATAAACCGTGTGAATACAGACGGAGCATTCTTCATGCCGAATGGCATACGCACATATTCGTACTGTCCCATAGGAGTAACGAACGAAGTATACTTAACTGATTCGGATGCCACTTTCACTTGGTGATACCCATTCTTTAAATCCAAAACCGAAAAATATTTTTTCCCCTCTAAATACTCGAGACAATCTTCAATCAATGGCAATGGATAGTTATCGCGTGCAGTGATCGCATTCAGTGCACGATAATCCACGCACATACGTGTGCTGCCGTCCTTTTTCTTGACCAACACGATGGGCCCTGTGATAATAAATTGGAAATTATCTTCCGCACTTCAGACTTGTGAAATGCAGACAAACGGCGTGGCGCGTAATGGAACGGAACATCGGAAATCAAATTTACTTGCATCTCGTAATTATGTTCGATTTTCGGAATATCAAACCCGTTCAAATAATTTTCCCGAACCAAATGCAACAATAGCTCTCGCTGTCGCTCATCCAATAGTTTGTCGATATCAATTCCACTCGACTCAAATTCGAAATCAATCGCGAAAATCTCAGGTACCAGTAATTCACACCTTTGACTCTGTGGATTCGACGATTCTGCACACAAGCAATCGTCAAACTGACAACCAAATATGTCGCTAGCGGAAATGGTCAAATTCTGAAAAACGGTCGAGTCATGTGCGCAAAAATAACAAACTTTCGATTCAACAGACGACGCACTGTTAACAATTTTATTCGGAAGATATTTAATCGGAATCTTATGTTTTACAGTAGTATTTGGCGGAATAATTTCGTCGGCTTGCATCAATTGAATACTGAAGGCATCCAAGAAGTCGCGTCCCAATAAAAGAGGCACCGGTAATACATCGTCTGCAATTATAAAAACATTAATCGTCTTCATGCGATCTCGGAATTTTATTTCAATTGGTACTCGGCCGTAGCTAAACAATTTTGTATTACCGATACCTTTAAAATTGGTGTAAGTTGATGGATTGTTACTTAATTTGCTGGGTGCCACCGACCGACGGACAAAGCTAACCGGACTACCCGTATCGAATAAAGAAAACAATTCGTTAGAAAAAGCACACATTTCTCGACCAACCTTGAAAGCAACACTCACCAGATTCGTATTGGCAACTGCAGCTGTTGCCTCAGTAATCGTCTCAGCTATCGATGTATCTGCTCGTTCGGTATGTTCTCCAATTGCGGCCACTCGGTTGGATGATCGTGTCGGTGCTGGAACGGTGCAATCCTTCAGCATGTGTTCAGTAGAATGACAGCGGAAACACGAGCCAATTGCTCGTCGAGGCTTTCGGAACAATTGTAACACAAAGGTCCAGTGGATGCAGCAGTCACTAGTCGATTCGATGGTGCGGTCTTACGTAAAGCGTTCCCAACCGCCAATGTTGTCTCCCGCCGGTACCGGTCGTAATCGGGAGCGATCCGTCGTAAATCATCCAATGTTTGTGCAGCAAACAACATCGCCGCCACATCCGGTCGATCACGCACACCGGAAATTATGTGCTTAACTAGTTCGCTTATTGAATACACTTTAAGTGGGACTGCTTGTGGCGGAGTCAATTGTACTGGCGGTGGCTCATCATCATCGACACTCGAACTGTGCGCATCGTCGTCGGATATCAGTTGCACTTGGTTGGCGGCACCTTCTACTGGTGGTAGCACACCACCACGCCTCAAATTCACACTTTCACTGTACAGGGTACGCATTTGTGGCACTGTCGCTGTACTCGGGAACACAACGTTTTCGGCTGTTAGCAGTTCAATTAACTGTTGTCTAGACATGCGAAGATATTCGGTCATGATGACGCTGTTTTCTTTGGTAACGGAATATGTCTAATACGCAGACACGCGACTACAGTGTGCAGGCGTACAGTCACTGTTGCGATCTAAAAATGCAAAATTCTAGGAACCGAATTTTATCTGCTCGAGGTGATTAATATTTATTTATTTTCCTCTCTTCGATCCCACTTCTGAAGCTATTGTGTGCAAAAGAAAAAAACTTTATTTTACTCGTTATTGTGTGGTAAACTTTATTCTCTTCAATCAACCAGAATTACATATATCTGCAAAAGATGAGTAGCCCAAGCCAACCCAACTCGACGGAATTTCACAACAACTGTCAGAACCATGGCGGCTGGTTCCAGTTGTTTCACAATAGGTAGTCCGTTCACAATAGTAATAATAACTAAAATATATGTTGCGGAATTCGGACATAACAATATGTTGCGGAATTCGGACATAACATACTTAAAATATTTTGTGTTATATACTAATAGAATAACCTCGAATTTATAAGCCAAAGGTAGCAACATTTTTGTGCGATTTGTTACGTGGGCAGTCTGAGGCTTTCTCGGTGGTGCAGAAAAAAAAATAAAAAATAAAATAAACTTACTTGCTCTCTCAAGCGGTGGTACGGCCAATACCCAAAAGCCGGGAAAAGATCGTCCTCGCATACACACCCCATTCCAGGGGTGGGTTTTGTTTTTTTGTTTGGAAATTAATCCAAAATTAATAAAAAAAAAAAAATTCAACATACTGTAATATGCGAGCTACGGCTCGAGTAGATAAAACAATTATTCTGTGAAATTATTTCTTTATTTTCTACTCTATAGAACAATTCAAGTTCACACTATACTATTCTTCGCAAATTCTTTTCTTACAAGGTCTCTTTCCTCTCAAATCACTTTATCTCCTTTCAATTACTTAATTCACAAATCCAAACTAATTACTTTTTCTTGTTCACTCTCAACTTTCAATTTATCACCAAATTACCACTTCGCCCATTATCACTTTTCCAATCTCTTCGCCACGGTTCTAAACCAACTGTGTCTTTTTTTGATCGCCATCTGTCCTTATATAGCAGAAGTTTCTGATAGCCAGAAACTTCTAGCAAATTCTTCGACCACTGGAACAAGAGAAATAATTCTTGCAGTTATAATTCCCTTTTATCCCTGATATTATTCCTCTCTTTCGTTGACATGAGCTGTGGAGACTTCGTCCCAGACACGAACCTCGAATGAAAGGCCAGTTTGAACCAAAATTCTGCCAGAATGGAAAGTCACTTCGGAATTTGCTGCATAGACATAGGAGCGTAGTTATTATTATGCTACACTGCCCCCCTCTTAGACGTGTTCGTCCCGAACAAGTGCATCCTCATTTCGGCCATTGTATCGACTCAGTCGGTCCACATGAACCACTTTCATTTTGGCCCTTGGTCCTCGCTGGATGCGGTAGATAACATCGTTGATGCGGGTTACTATTCTGTAGGGATCTTCCCAGTTCCGCTGTAATTTAGGTGATTTCCCCTTTTGGCGATGGGGATTATACAGCCACACCAGATCTCCTTCCTGGAATCCTGACGTTGTTGCCTTGGCATCATACCTGGTCTTCATGCGGTCGCTCGTCATCTTAATCTGGCTTCTGGTCCTTTGGTGTATGTCCCTAAGCCTTTCCCTAAGGTCCGCCACGTACTCTTCTTCATTTCTGGGCTCATTGGTAGGAGATCCAAATTTCACCTCACTGGGTAAACGAGCTATTCCACCAAATAAGATTTCGAACGGCGTATGTCGAGTAGTGCTATGCACGGCACTTCTATAGGCCATCAAAAACAAGGGAATCTGCCGGTCCCAATCCCGTTGGTAGTCACCTACGACCTTCGAGAGATGTTCGTCCAAAGTCCTATTGAAACGCTCCACCATACCGTCCGACTGTGGATGAAGCGGGGTTGTCCTTGTCTTTTTGATTCCGAGTAGTTGACACATCTCTTGGAAGATTCTTGACTCGAAGTTCCGCCCTTGGTCAGAATGCAATTCCAAGGGCACACCGAATCTGCTAACCCAATTGTAGACGATCTGCTCCGCCACGGTTCTGGCTTCCTGGTTAGGGATCGGAAACGCTTCCGGCCACTTACTGAAGTAGTCCATCACTACGAGTATATACCGATTACCATTGTCGGTTTCCGGAAAGGGCCCTGCGATGTCGATGGCGATTCGTTCGAAAGGTGCTCCCACGTTGTATTGGTGCATCTTACCTCGAGTTTTGATTCTCGGACCCTTGCTAGCTGCACACACGTCGCATTTTCTGCACCAGTCTTCGATATCTTCCTTCGCTTTTAACCAATAAAAACGTTCTCGTACCTTTTCTAGCGTCTTATTCACTCCCAAGTGGCCTCCGGTCGCCCCGCCATGCATTTCCTGTAACACCTCCTTGACCCTCGTCCGCGGTACGACAAGCTGCATTACAAACGACTTTCCGTCGGAGGATTCCCATTTTCTTCTCAGAACACCTTCTTGGACATGGAGGGAGTCCCACTGCGCAAAATATGCCTTTAAGGTCGGGCTTCTGTGAGAGATGTCCTGATGATCCGGTTTCTCCATGTTCTCCTTCCAGGCCAGAATCGGCTCGATATCCGGGTCTTCCTTCTGAGCGTTCCGGATCTCATCTACGCTCCAGCCGGCGATAGGTTCGGCTCTCATTCTTTGGATGGAAACCAGCTCCCGTTCTTCCTGACGCGCACAATGTTTACAATCCGTTCTGCATGGTCTCCGGGACAGTGCATCCGCATTAGAGTGGAGTTTTCCTTTACGATGCTGTATTTCGTAGTCGTAGATTTGCAGCCTTTCGATCCATCTTGCGACCTGACCCTCAGGACTCTTGAACTGTAATAGCCATTTTAAGGCTGCATGGTCTGTGCGAAGAAAGAACTTCCTCCCGTAGAGGTATTTGTGAAAATGCTTCGTAGCCAAGATCAAAGCTAGAAGTTCCCGCCTTGTCACGCAGTAGTTCCTTTCTGGCTTAGAGAGCACCTTGCTGAAGTACGCAACCACCTTCTCTTGGCCGTCATGCACCTGGGAGAGTACGGCTCCTACCCCGACATTACTAGCATCTGCATCCACAACGAACGTTTCCCCGGGAGTGGGGTAAGCCAGTATCGGGGCATCGCATAGCCGTTGTTTAAGTGCCTTGAAGCTCTTCTCGCACTCAATTGACCATTTGAATTGTTTTCCCTTTTCCGTCAACTGGTGCAGGTTCTTTGCGATCCCGGCAAAATCCTTCACGAACCGTCTGTAGTAGGTGGCTAGGCCCAGGAAGCTCCTTAGTTGGTGTTTGTCTTTGGGGACTGGCCAATTTTTCACCGCTTCGACCTTCTCCGGATCGGTTCTCACTCCTTTCGCTGAAATTATGTGTCCCAGGTACTTGACTTCCGCTCTAAACAGGGCGCACTTCTTGGGGTTGAGCTTCAGGTGGGCACTTCGAAGCCTTTGAAACACATCCCTTAGATTGTCTCGGTGTTGCGCAAACGTTTTTCCTACGACGATGACATCATCCAAGTATACCAAACAGGTTTTCCATGTTAACCCTTGCAGGACACATTCCATCAATCGCTCGAAAGTCGCCGGAGTATTGCACAGCCCGAATGGCATTACCGTGAATTGCCATAGCCCATTTCCTGCGGTGAAGGCGGTTTTCTCCCGGTCTTCTGGATGGATCTGTACCTGCCAGTAGCCACTCTTCAAGTCGAGAGTGGAAAACCATCGGGCTCCTGATAGTGTGTCTAGCGTGTCGTCAATCCGTGGCAGAGGGTAGCTGTCTTTCTTGGTGACGTAATTGAGCTGCCGATAGTCCACGCAGAACCGCGTGCTGCCATCTTTCTTCTTAACCAGTACAACCGGTGATGCCCACGGACTTTTGGAACTTTCAATCAGACCTTCTTTCTCCATTGCCGACACCATCTCTGCAACTTCTGTCTGCTTTGCCAATGGAAGGCGCCTAGCAGGCTGACGAATTGGTCTAGTATCACCAGTGTCTATTCGATGTTGTACCAGGTGTGTTCGGCCGTATTCTCCGTCCTGTGAGGCAAATACATCAGCGTACTCATTGATAAGATTCTCTGCCATAGTTCGCTGCTCCCGATTCAGCTCACTGGACTGGAGAATCGTCTCTCTCGTTTCCGTTGTCCAAGGTGATGGGAGAGGTTTTGGAGCATCACGTTCAGATATTGTTGCGACGGCGGTAATCGGCGTGCATTTTCCAGTCACCTCCCCTCGCCTTAGTTTGACAGTGTGTGGTCTTGCGTTCAAAACCCTCACTGGAACCATGGTGTTCTTTGGTTCGACTAACGTCTTTCCCACGATGTAGTCTTGAGAATTCTTCTCTGGGTCTGGTTCTACTATGTAGAATCGGTGGCTCCCAAGATCACCTTCCAGCTTCGTCCAAATGATTGTCTCTGAAGACGGCGGCAAAACTTCGTCTTTGCTGATGACTGTCCTGAGAGTTACGGCATTCTCATTTCCGTACACCATCGGAATCTCCACATTTCGATACCTCAGTACTTGCATCCCGATGTCCAAGATTACTTCATTTGCTTTCATGAAGTCTACTCCGATGATGCACTCGTCGCATATATCTGCCACCAGAAACGCATGGGAGAACGTCAGTCCTGCCAGAGTAATCGTAAGACGAACTTCTCCAAATACCTTCGCCATTTCCCCTGTTGCAGTCTTCAGGCAGTAGCTGTTGGTGTTGTGCAGCCAGGAGCTTTCGACGATATCTCTTCTTACAATGGAGGCAGTGGCACCTGTGTCGATGGTGGCTACGCACTTCTTCTCGTTGATTAGTGCCTCCACTGTCAGGCTCTTGTTACATCGTTTGGTTTGCGAAACTTGAATGGTGGTCCTGGGGGCCTCGATTCCAGTAACCAACTTCTGCCCCGCGAAGTTGGTCCTTACGCATTTCCCGACTGCTGGTTTTGGGAAGTCTGACTGACAGGATGGATGTTATCACCGACAGATGCTTCCTCTCTGCTTCTCCTACTTCCGCAATGTGAACAATTTCCTCGTCTAGGTGCACTTCTGCACTGCCGTTGTAGGTGTCCGGTTTGGTTGCAATTCCAGCAACGGATTTGACTTCCGCGAGCTCTGTCTTCATCCATGACGGCTGTTCTCTGGCATGAGCATTCCACGACGGACATTTCCCTGACACGGTGTATTCCCTGGTATGCTTGGTCCGCAGCCTTCATTGACAAAGCGAATGCCAATGCCTCGGGGAGTGTTCGCTTTTCAGCCATCCTTACAGCCATTTGCAGTTGTCTGTCCTCTATGGCCTGAATAAAAGCTTCCACCGCCATTTCGTTGATAAGCTCCTCACCGGCTTTAGGGTATGAAAGATGGGCTAGTCGCTCTATATCCGCTTGCAACTGTTGGAGCGTTTCCCCCCTTTTCTGGACTCGACTACGCAGCTGAACCCTGTACACCTGCTGCATGTGTTCATCCCCAAACCGCATCTCGATAGCCTGAACCAGAGAGTCGTAGTTCTGCTGTTTATCTTCCGGGATGGTCTGCAAGAGCTCCGCAGCTGGACCCCTCAGTGCAAGCGTGAGTGCAATAGACTTCTCTTCATCGTCCCAGCTATTGGTCATTGCGGCCGCTTCGAATTGCCTCTTATAAATTGGCCATGATGTTTGACCATCGAAGATAGGAGGCTGCATCTCCTTTCTTCTCAGACCGTCAGTGGAATATTCCCGTGCTTTCTGTCTCTTCACGTTGCTGAGCTCCTTAGCAAGATTTTCGACTTGCTTTTCTACTTTTTCAAACTGAGTCTCTATCTTCCCGAACTGAGTTTCATGTTTCTCAAAATTTTCATCGAATCTAGTTTCGACTTTTTCGAGTTGCGTCTCGACCTTCTCGATTTTCTCTTCGATCACTTCGAATTTGGATTCCAAGTTCTTGTTTTGCTCATCATGTTTACTTTCCAGAGCATCTAGAGAATTCTTTTGTTCGTCCATCTTAAGTTCTAGAGAATTCTTTTGTTCGTCCATTGCTTTCTTTTGTTCGTCCATTGCTTTCTGTTGTTCGTCCAGCTTAAGTTCTAGAGAATTCCTCTGGTCGTCCATTGCTTTCTTTTGTTCGTCCATCTTAAGTTCTAGAGAGTTCTTTTGGTCGTCCATTGCTTTCTTTTGGTCGTCCAGCTTAAGTTCTATAGAATTCCTTTGGTCTTCTATTGCTTTCTTTTGTTCGTCCATGACTAACTTAAGTTGCAGGAGCAGACTTGTTATACCCGGGTCGGCTGCTGTACTTGCTGGTTCCTCTTCCACGTCAAACTCTACGTCGTGCGGATTTTCACCTTCCTGCGTTACTGCTTATTCCAGACGAATCAGCAGGGCATCTTTTCCCCCAGTTGTGTCGAGGTTCCGCTTACTGAGTTCTGCCTTTAGTTGAGTTATAGTTAGTTTTCCCAATTTGCGACCCATTTTGCGCAACTAATTAACTCAACGCAGAAATGTTTTTTTTTTTTTTTGTGCAATTTCACACCACGGAAATAGTTATTCACAGAATAAGTTTTATCCCACTTCTGACACCAATGTAATATGCGAGCTACGGCTCGAGTAGATAAAACAATTATTCTGTGAAATTATTTCTTTATTTTCTATTCTATAGAACAATTCAAGTTCACACTATACTATTCTTCGCAAATTCTTTTCTTACAAGGTCTCTTTCCTCTCAAATCACTTTATCTCCTTTCAATTACTTAATTCACAAATCCAAACTAATTACTTTTTCTTGTTCACTCTCAACTTTCAATTTATCACCAAATTACCACTTCGCCCATTATCACTTTTCCAATCTCTTCGCCACGGTTCTAAACCAACTGTGTCTTTTTTTGATCGCCATCTGTCCTTATATAGCAGAAGTTTCTGATAGCCAGAAACTTCTAGCAAATTCTTCGACCACTGGAACAAGAGAAATAATTCTTGCAGTTATAATTCCCTTTTATCCCTGATATTATTCGTCTCTTTCGTTGACATGAGCTGTGGAGACTTCGTCCCAGACACGAACCTCGAATGAAAGGCCAGTTTGAACCAAAATTCTGCCAGAATGGAAAGTCACTTCGGAATTTGCTGCATAGACATAGGAGCGTAGTTATTATTATGCTACAATACTGTAACATAATGTAGCATAATAACTACGCCCTCAAACAGGCAACACATTCCGATGTGTCTTTTCATTCGAGGTTCGTGTCCACAGTAAGAGATGGATACGACGTCGCAGAATTAAGAGATAATTATAACCGCAAGAGAATTATAACAGCAAGAGATTATTGGCTGCAGCTGTCATCTTGGAATTATTACATCAGAATTTTCTTGTTCCAGTAGTCGAAGAATTTGCTAGAAGTTTCTGGCTATCAAAAATGCGACTATATAAGGACAGATGGCGATCGAGGCAAGGCAGTTGGTTTTCGAACCGCACGAAGAGATTGGAAAAGTGATAAACGACGAAGTTTTAATTTTGTGATAAATTGAAAGTTGAGAGTTAACAAGAAGAAGTAATTAGTTTGGATTTGTGAATTAAATAATTGAAAAGAGATAAAGTGATTTGAGAAGAAAGAGACCTTGTAAGGAAGGAATTTCTGAAGAATAGTATAGTGTGAACTAGAAAATAAAGAATTAATCTCACAGAATAGCGTTTTATCTACTCGAGCCGTAGCTCGCATATTACATTGGTGTCAGAAGTGGGATAAAACTTATTCTGTGAATAACTATTTCCGTGGTGTGAAATTGCACAAAAAAAAAAAAAAAACTTTTCTGTGTTGAGTTAATTAGTTGCGCAAAATGGTCGCAAATTGGGAAAACTAACTATAATTCAACTAAAGGCAGAACTCAGTAAGCGGAATCTCGACACAACTGGGGGAAAAGATGCCCTACTGATTCGTCTGGAAGAAGCAGTAAAGCAGGAAGGTGAAAATCCGCATGACGTAGAGTTTGACGTGGAAGAGGAACCAGCAAGTACAGTAGCTGACCCGGGTATAACAAGTCTGCTCCTGCAACTTAAGTCAGTCATGGGCGAACAAAGGAAAACAATGGAAGACCAAAAGAAGTCTCTGGAACTTAAGCTCGATGACCAAACGAAAGCAATAGACGACCAAAAGAACTCTCTAGAACTTAAGCTGGACGAACAAAAGAACGCAATGGACGACCAGAGGAATTCTCTAGAACTTAAGATGGACGAACAAAAGAAAGCAATGGACGAACAAAAGAATTCTCTAGATGCTCTGGAAAGCAAACTTGATGAGCAAAACAAGAACTTGGAAACTAAATTCGAAGCGATCGAAGAGAAAATCGAGAAGGTCGAGACGCAACTCAAAAAGTCGTAACTAGATTCGATGAAAACTTTGAGAAGCATGAAACTCAGTTCGGGAAGATAGAGACTCAGTTCGAAAAAGTAGAAAAGCAAGTCGAAAATCTTACTAGGGAACTCAGCAACGTGAAGAGACAGAAAGCACGGGAATATTCCACTGACGGTCTGAGAAGAAAGAAGATGCAACCCCCTACCTTCGATGGTCAAACATCATGGCCAATTTATAAGAGGCAATTCGAAGCGGCCGCAATGACCAATAGCTGGGACGATGAAGAAAAGTCTATTGCACTCACGCTTGCACTGAGGGGTCCAGCTGCGGAGCTCTTGCAGACCATCCCGGAAGATAAACAGCAGAACTACGACTTTCTGGTTCAGGCTATCGAGATGCGGTTTGGGGATGAACACATGCAGCAGGTGTACAGGGTTCAGCTGCGTAGTCGAGTCCAGAAAAGGGGAGAAACGCTCCAACAGTTGCAAGCGGATATAAAGCGACTAGCCCATCTTTCATACCCTAAAGCCGGTGAGGAGCTTATCAACGAAATGGCGGTGGAAGCTTTTATTCAGGCCATAGAGGACAGACAACTGCAAATGGCTGTAAGGATGGCTGAAAAGCGAACGCTTTGTCAATGAAGGCTGCGGACCAAGCATACCAGGGAATACACCGTGTCAGGGAAATGTCCGTCGTGGAATGCATGCCAGAGAACAGCCGTCATGGATGAAGACAAAGCTCGCGGAAGTGAAATCCGTTGCTGGAATAGCAACCATACCGGACACCTACAACGGCAGTGCAGAAGTGCACCTAGACGAGGAAATTGTCCACATTGCGGAAGTAGGAGAAGCAGAGAGGAAGCATCTGTCGGTGATAACATCCATCCTGTCAGTCAGACTTCCCAAAACCAGCAGTCGGGAAATGCATAAGGACCAACTTCGCGGGGCGGAAGTTGGTTACTGGAATCGAGGCCCCCAGTACCACCATTCAAGTTTCGCAAACCAAACGGGGTAACAAGAGCCTGACAGTGGAGGCACTAATCAACAAGAAGAAGTGCGTAGCCACCATCGACACAGGCGCCACTGCCTCCATTGTAAGAAGAGATATCGTCAGAAGCGCCTGTCTGCACAACACCAACAGCTACTGCCTGAAGACTGCAACAGGGGAAATGGCGAAGGTGTTTGGAGAAGTTCGTCTTACGATTACTCTGGCGGGACTGACGTTCTCCCGCACGATTCTGGTGGCAGATATATGCGACGAGTGCATCATCGGAATAGACTTCATGAAAGCAAATGAAGTAATCCTGGACATCGGGATGCAAGTACTGAGGTATCGAAATGTGGAGATTCCGATGGTGTACGGAAACGAGAATGCCGTAACTCTCAGGACAGTCATCAGCAAAGACGAAGTTTTGCCGCCGTCTTCAGAGACAATCATTTGGACGAAGCTGGAAGGTGATCTTGGGAGCCACCGATTCTAAATACTAGAACCAGACCCAGAGAAGCATTCTCAAAACTACATCGTGGGAAAGACGTTAGTCGAACAAAGAACACCATGGTTCCAGTGAGAGTTTTCAACGTGAGGCTACACACTGTCAAACTAAGGCGAGGGGAGGTGACTGGAAAATGCACGCCGATTACCATGATGCTCCAAAACCTCTCCCATCACCTTGGGCAACGGAAACGAGAGACGATTCTCCAGTCCAGTGAGCTGAATCAGGAGCAGGGAACTATGGCAGAGAATCTTATCAATGAGTACGCTGATGTATTTGCCTCACAGGACGGAGAATACGGCCGAACACACCTGGTACAACATCGAATAGACACTGGTGATACTAGACCAATTCGTCAGCCTGCTAGGCGCCTTCCATTGGCAAAGTAGACAGAAGTTGCAGAGATGGTGTCGGCAATTTAGAAAGAAGGTCTGATTGAAACTTCCAAAAGTCCGTGGGCATCACCGGTTGTACTGGTTAAGAAGAAAGATGGCAACACTCGGTTCTGCGTGGACTATCGGCAGCTCAATTACGTCACCAAGAAAGACAGCTATCCTCTGCCACGGATTGACGACACGCTGGGCACACTATCAGGAGCCCAATGGTTTTCCAACCTCGACCTGAAGAGTGGCTACTGGCAGGTACAGATCTATCCAGAAGACCGGGAGAAAACCGTCTTCACCGCAGAAAATGGGCTATGGCAATTCACGGTAATGCCATTCGGGCTGTGCAATGCTCCGGCGACTTTCGAGCGATTGATGGAATGTGTCCTGCAAGGGTTAACATGGAAAACCTGTTTGGTGTACTTGGATGATGTCATCGTAGTAGGAAAAACGTTTGCGCAACACCGAGACAATCTAAGGGATGTGTTTCAAAGGCTTCGAAGTGCCCACCTGAAGCTCAACCCCAGGAAGTGCGCCCTGTTTAGAGCAGAAGTCAAGTACTTGGGACACATAATTTCAGCAAAAGGAGTGAGAACCGATCCAGAGAAGGTCGAAGCGGTGAAAACTGGCCAGTCCCCTACAGACGGTTCGTGAAGGATTTTGCCGGTATCGCAAAGAGCCTGCACCAGTTGACGGAAAAGGGGAAACAATTCAAATGGTCAATTGAGTGCGAGAAGAGCTTCAAGGCACTTAAACAACGGCTATGCGATGCCCCGATAGTAGCTTACCCCACTTCCGGGGAAACATTCATTGTGGATACAGATGCTAGTAATGTCGGGGTAGGAGCCATTCTCTCCCAGGTGCATGAGGGCCAAGAGAAGGTGGTTGCGTGATTCAGCAAGGTGCTCTCTAAGCCAGAAAGGAACTACTGCGTGACAAGGCGGGAACTTCTAGCTTTGATCTTGGCTACGAAGCATTT
The DNA here is from genome assembly GCA_963082735.1 of Pocota personata. NCBI lineage: Eukaryota > Metazoa > Arthropoda > Insecta > Diptera > Syrphidae > Pocota > Pocota personata. The sequence continues at coordinate 102,828,383 of OY720429.1, read as the reverse complement.
TCACAAATACCTCTATGGGAGGAAGTTCGTTCTTCGCACAGACCATGCATCCTTAAAATGGCTATTACAGTTCAAGAGTCCTGAGGGTCAGGTCACAAGATGGATCGAAAGGCTGCAAATCTACGACTACGAAATACAGCATCGTAAAGGAAAACTCCACTCTAATGCGGATGCACTGTCCCGGCGACCATGCAGAACGGATTGTAAACATTGTGCGCGTCAGGAAGAACGGGAGCTGGTTTCCATCCAAAGAATGAGAGCCGAACCTATCGCCGGCTGGAGCGTAGATGAGATCCGGAACGCTCAGAAGGAAGACCCGGATATCGAGCCGATTCTGGCCTGGAAGGAGAACATGGAGAAACCGGATCATCAGAACATCTCTCACAGAAGCCCGACCTTAAAGGCATATTTTGCGCAGTGGGACTCCCTCCAAGTCCAAGAAGGTGTTCTGAGAAGAAAATGGGAATCCTCCGACGGAAAGTCGTTTGTAATGCAGCTTGTCGTGCCGCGGACGAGGGTCAAGGAGGTGTTACAGGAAATGCATGGCGGGGCGTCCGGAGGCCACTTGGGAGTGAATAAGACGCTAGAAAAGGTACGAGAACGTTTTTATTGGCGAAGGAAGATGTCGAAGACTGGTGCAGAAAATGCGACGTGTGTGCAGCTAGCAAGGGTCCGAGAATCAAAATTCGAGGTAAGATGCACCAATACAACATGGGAGCACCTTTCGACCGAATCGCCATTGACATCGCAAGGTCCTTACCGGAAACCGACAATGGTAATCGGTATATACTCATAGTAATGGACTACTTCAGTAAGTGTTTCCGATCCCTAACCAGGAAGCCAGAACCGTGGCGGAGCAGATCGTCTACAATTGGGTGAGCAGATTCGGTGTGCCCTTGGAATTGCATTCTGACCAAGGGCGGAACTTCGAGTCAAGAATCTTCCAAGAGATGTGTCAACTACTCGGAATCAAAAAGACACGGACAACCCCGCTTCACCCACAGTCGGACGGTATGGTGGAGCGTTTCAATAGGACTTTGGACGAACATCTCTCGAAGGTCGTAGGTGACTAGCAACGGGATTGGGACCGGCAGATTCATTTGTTTTTGATAACCTATAGAAGTGCCGTGCATAGCACTACTCGACATACGCCGTTCGAAATCTTGTTTGGTGGAATAGCTTTTTTACCCAGTGAGGTGAAATTTGAATCTCCTACCAATGAGCTCAGAAATGAAGAAGAGTACGTGGCGGACCTTAGGGAAAGGCTTAGGGACATACACCAAAGGACCAGAAGCCAGATTTAGATAACGAGCGACCGCATGAAGACCAGGTATGATGCCAAGGCAACAACGTCAGGATTCCAGGAAGGAGATTTAGTGTGGCTGTATAATCCCCATCGCCAAAAGGGTAAAACACCTAAATTGCAGCAGAACTGGGAGGGTCCCTACCGAATAGTAACCCGCATCAACGATGTTGTCTACCGCATCCAGCGAGGACCAAGGGCCAAAATGAAAGTGGTTCATGTGGACCGACTGAGTCGATACAATGGCAGAAGTGAGGACGCACTTGTTCGGGACGAACAAATCTAAGAGGGGGGCAGTGTAACATAATGTAGCATAATAACTACGCCCTTAAACAGGCAACACATTCCGAAGTGTCTTTTCATTCGAGGTTCGTGTCCACAGTAAGAGACGGATACGATGTCGCAGAATTAAGAGAGAATTATAACCGCAAGAGAATTATAACAGGAAGAGATTATTGGCTGCAGCTGTCATCTTGGAATTATTACATCAGAATTTTCTTGTTCCCGTGGTCGAAGAATGTGCTTTTTTCATTCGAGGTTCGTGTCCACAGTAAGAGACGGATACGACGGCGCAGAATTAAGAGAGAACTATAACCGCAAGAGAATTATAACAGCAAGAGAGTTGGTTTTCGTACCGCACGAAGAGTTGAAAAAGTGATAAACGACGAAGTTGTAATTTTGTGATAAATTGAAAGTTGAGAGTTAACAAGAAGAAGTAATTAGTTTGGATTTGTGAATTAAGTAATTGAAAGGAGATAAAGTGATTTGAGAAGAAAGAGACCTTGCAAGGAAGGAATTTGTGAAGAATAGTATAGTGTGAACTTGAATTGTTCTATAGACTAGAAAATAAAGAATTAATCTCACAGAATAGCGTTTTATCTACTCGAGCCGTAGCTCGTATATTACAATACCTTGTTCTATGTGGTGTACGCAGGTAGTATCCCTACTGCCGCTTGTCCTTCCTTTTCATTCTGGGTTGATTTTTTTTTTTAGTTTTTGTGCGTCCTCGTACACCCAACCACATTACAGGGGCGGGTTTTGTTTAATGTTTTGGTAGTAAACTACATGCTTGCGGCCTATCCCTTTCTCGCAAAATTAATGATGGCGATCGGAAAATTATTTGTGGTTTACGGTATGGGTAAAGAACATAGAATTCGTTTGATTATTATTTAAAATTTTTTGTCTTAAGTTATGTGAATAGGTGTCTCTTAGGTCATATTATGTATGTTATGTAAGTGAATTAGTAATATTATATGTCAGCGCTAGTGTATTTATGTATATTTTTATTCAGGGATCTTTTTTTAAATGGACGATTTTTGTAATAGTCAATAACGAGACGTAGGACATTGGAAAGGAAAATTTTCCATTTCCATGATCCGAAAAAGGGAATACACTACTTATAGCTGAGAAAGACAACAAATGCCAAAGAAATGTCGAACAAAGAGAAAGGAGGAGACGAAAAATAGAACAATGGGAAAATGATAACCCAGATAGATAACAACAGGTAAGAGCATCGACCCCAAGTTTCACTATCAAAGTTCTACCTCGAACAGCTGGTCGTTGCCGGTGTCGAAGAATTTTTTTTTGTTCGCAAGTGATACAGTATACAGTGACGACTAAGACCCACTGTAGAGACATTTTCTGTGGTTTTGTCGATTTTTTTTGTTGAAGATAAATCATATCAGATGTTACGAGGCCCTAGAGACTGTAGAACACATACACAATAAAAAAAAAAATAATAAATTATCACTTGGTTGAGGTGACACTAGCCACTAAAAGTGACACCAGTCACCAAAGGTGGAACTAGTCGTCAAGCACTCAACGCAAATATAAAATTTAAATAAAGTCAAACAGGAAATTATGAATACTAACCCATGCAGAGCTACCGCAAGTCTACATCCAAACATCCAAACCAAGTCGGAGTATTCTCAGGCATTGAGACCTTCCTTTGGTCATCTACATCCACATAAAGTCCGAGTTCATGGCACAAATCCAGGCGCATGGAATTCCCTTTTGCCATGAGTATTTCATTCAAAAAAAATAAAGATGTGGGATGCGCATTCGATTCGCAACTTTGTCGCTTCGCGTGCAAGCGACCTATTTACAAAAAAAAAATTACAAAACACAAAACAAATCAACCGCCTCAAAGAAAAACAAATCGCGCAATAAGAAAATGTGTTGCTTTAATTTGACATAAGCGTACACGCTAGTGGTCATGTTCGCACACAGCTAAACTCTCCCTCTTGGAAAGAAAATTAAACGAAAGAGAAACCTCAACCGAAAAATCGAAGGGAAATGGAAAAGATCCATATTTAAAAGTGTTATACGTTCCGTTTGTAGTAATTTCTCGAGTATTGTCATAATAAATAGATGTTGGATTAAATAGGGTAGGTTAGTTATATTAATGTAATAGATGGACGAAGAGAAATGTAGGCAATGAATGAAAATGAAGGGGTAACGAAGAGAATATGATAAAGAGTAAATTGAGGAAGGCGAGAAACTGGGGCAAAAGAACATCGAAGGAAATTTGAGTTTTTTGGTAAGTGGAGACTGACTAGTGCTAGAGAAAAAAAATTTAATATTAGTTTTATAGTAAATTTTAATAGCATGAAGAGATTTGAAGGGCAATATCTCCCCTTGAGAAGAGGACAAGTTGGGAACAAGACAGCAGAGGTATGGTTATATTTAAATCGATTTCTACTAGCCAAATAACTTAACCTGGGTAACTTTGGCAAATTTCTAGGACTTGGGTCGAACTGCTACGCCCGAGCCTCTGCAAAACTTTTTTGATAGGCCCCGGTTTTTTTTTTGTACACAACGGCAAGTAGGAACTGTAAAATATACTGGCGAATATACAGCCAACTAACAGGTATCCTCCAAAGGGGCAAGGTACAGCAAGGAGCAAAGGCCACATCAAGAAGCGGAAGCGAGGTGCTCCGCCCCAGATGTTTAGTACCACTACTGCCTCAGCAAAATTAAAGACCAGCGAGGAAGCAACACACCTTTTGTTTTGAGTGCTTCCAATAGTGCAGTGAATAGTAATTTTTTTTTTATTTGCTATTGAAATAGTGTAAATTTAAGGATAGAGTAAGAAGTAGTTCTGCGTTTAGCATTTCCTGTTTCCAAACAATTTTTTGGCCGCGTCAATACCGCTGGAAATTCAGAAATTTGGAGCTCTTCTTGTGCTGTCGGCAGAACAACGGGAGACAAAAATAACCGTGAGTAATTTTTCTGGTATTTTTTTTTCTTGGGTGAAAATTTCATCCTATTATAAATGCTAAGAGCAGAATTTTTTTACCTAATAATTAAGATAAAATTTGTTAGCAGGAGTATTTCTAAGAATCTGAGAAGAGATAGATTGTCTACATTAAAGGAGAAGCTTGTGAATATATATCAATTTCGTCTTTTTTTTTTTGATAGTCAGTTAAAGATACGATAATGATGTGCCGGTAAAATTTGTTTGTGCAACAATGGTGTGTGGGGTAATGGGAAGGCCGTCCTTTCGCTGACCAGGTGTGACGATGACTTGACAGGATGACTGTACTGACTGGACCAAGACCATACATGATGACCATACGCACGTTACTAGAGGATATTAGACAGTAGAGGCTGGTGCAACCAACACCTGACACGTCTCTGGGACGAGACGAACCCACATCCTGGAGAGACTAGAGGATACGAATGCCGTAGTATAGGGCTAGAATAGGGTAGTTATTAGTTAGTTTAGGTGTAGATTATGGCGTATCATAAGTTTAAGGATAGATTAGGTATAGATTAGAATAGTTAGGTTAGATCTGGCATACCCTTCTTTTTCCGGGAAATGTTCATAAGCCTTCTCCTGTCTTCTTTCCTATCTTTTTGCGTCCGTGGTCTAATTAGGTTAGCTTCTTCTCTTCTCTATTAGGTTCCTTTTAACACACATATGGCACGATATGTGTGTTAAAAGGAAACTAGTAGACCCGTCCGACGACTTAAGCCGTGCAACCGCGTGCGCGCCACCGTCCCTTCACCCACACTGAGGATGCCTCCGTGGCCTGCCCCTAGCTCACAACAATGGCGCCCAACGGTATCGAACGGTTTTAGAGGCCAGACTGCGACTCCAAGGGGACGATTTTCACTCTTTGTAAGTCGTCACCTGTGATTCATATCAATCAGCCTCATTTCGCGAATTAGTTTATTTTCCGCTTTTATAAACAATTTTACTTTCCTGTCTTACTTTCGGTTCAAGGGCTGATCAAACTCTTTGTTTCATCTTAGGCCAAAGACAGCTGTCAAATCTTCAGGTCAAAAGCCAGAGGATCTCGTGAGGTAGTCGGAGGTCTAGGAAGAAACAAAGAGTAGGTTAGGGTGGAAGGGCCTAATGCAAAGCTGCTGTCCCAGGGTCAAGACTTTCTCAGATCATCGGTGAGGCGTGAGCATGGGTCCTAAAGCTCTATCCGTGCTGGAGTTAATTCTGAAAGTCCCAGCCAGCCAGCTGTTGGAGTTTACCTAATGGCAAGTAGTGGTGAGGACAGAAGGGATTTATGACAGCACTCGTCGAGTCCCACAGACCCAGCCACAAGTAGACAGATACATACAATGTACAATAGACTTGAGGACGAACAATAACGAGCTTATTTAATCAGCGGAATGGTTACTGGAGAACCTGACCATAATTCCACACACCATCGCACATCATTAGCAAACTTGAATTTCGAAAGACGATCATTTTAAGGGTAACATTTTCTTTTCAGGGGTTTCCTTAGTTGTAGTTTTCTTTTCTTTCTCTTTCGTTTTTTAATTTTTTAATTTGAATTAATTAAAACCTTGCGAACTTCATTATATGTAGATACATTTAGTTCTAGAATTTTGGTGAGATGGTTTTAATTCTTCTCTACACCTACCTTTTTGTTTCGATTTTAGATTTAGTTTTTTTTATAAATTCTTTTTTGAATTCCTTTAGTTAGATTTTTTTTTATTTTTAACTAAATTGATAGGTAATCTGGGGTATTTTTTTTAGATTTTGAATTTTTTTGAATTTTTTTTTTTTTCTTTGAATTTAGATAAATAGAGTGCATTTTTTTTTAATTTACTTTGAATACTCAATTATGACAGATAGGGGTAAAGATCTGGGGGCAGTACCTAAGGGCACTTCGCTTCAAGTGACGGAAAGGAACGAACGTAGGTTTACTCGTCAAATGGCACAAAGACTAGGACAGGACCAACTTACGAACCAGACCGACAGACGCCCTGCTACGTGGACTGAAACGTTACAAGACCTAAACAAAACAGGCCACGAACTCCAATACTGGGACCCAAATTTAGGGACGGGACAAGCACACGCGAACGATTACGAAACTACACGCACAGTAACGAACACGGCAAAAGCTGTGAAAGTAGCACCGCCCTCGCTGTTGGTGATTCAGGAAGAAAAGGGGCGAGAACAGCTACAAACTAGGGATGGACAGACAGACCACAACAGACAGACTTCTACTCCGACAGGGATCCCAGGTCAAGTCCGAGACTATAGACGACAAGAACGCTTCAGCCTACCACCTCAGACAGAAGAGGCAGAAAACGTGGCAGGGGCAGTCGGTAGCCTACGACAAGAACGGAACGATACAGACTTCAATCTACCCAATGTGAGAGAAGAGGACCGGAGAATGTCTCGAATGTTACAGGAAGTGGTTTCTTCAGCTGTTCAGAAAAGCGAGAAGCAGATCATGTCGGTCTTCGCCGAGAGCATGAGCGAAGTAACGGCGACCATTCAGCAGAAGGAACCACCACGCCAAACAGAGAGACAAGCTCCACGACTGACAGACGGACAAAAGGGTAGCCAGACAAACAGACAAACGCTAAAACCAACAGATCCATTTGATATTAGCTATCTTGCGCGAATGGAGACTCAGACGTTCAACAGACCTAGCTCCATACCTCGACAAGACAGGAGGCGTGAGCCTAATGGTCCTCCAAGTCTTGGAAAGCCGGTAGAAGTTTATAAGTGGGGGGTTAAATTTGATGGTTCGTCGAAATCGATTTCAGTAGAAAGCTTCTTGTTTCGGGTAGAGACTCTCAGAAGAAAATATGGGTTGACAGAAGAGCAGCTTTTCGCCAACTTCCACCACTTAGTGTCAGGGCCTGCGGAAAAGTGGTACTGGGAGTATATGCAGGAGAATGAAGGCGATGAGCTGCTCAACCATTTTGATTTGAAGACGGAACTGGTAAGCCAGTTCAAACATCAACAACGAGACCACGAAATCCTAAGGACAATAATGGACAGAAGACAGCAACCCCATGAAACGTTTGACAACTTCTATAGCGACATACGAACTTTGACTTTTCAAATGAAAATCCGACCACACGAAGACGACTTAGTAGCCATCCTCAGACAAAATATTAAGGACAGGGTAGCTGCACTGATATTCGGGTGCACCATCAGGAGTATACAGGAGCTGAGGGAGGAGTGTAGACGCGCCGAAAAGCACATGGCGGCGAGAGATTCTAGGATGAGACGCACCGTCAACGAAATAGCCGACCTCCAAGGAGACCGTGTTTTCGGAGAGGCATGCTGGGTGATGTAGAGGACTAAGATTTTGAAGTGGCAGCACTCCAGAACAAAAGAACGACCAGAACAACAAACTACTTACACACAGACCCCACTAACAGAATAACAAACGCCTTTACGAACAGGACAGACTTGACTAAGGGTACGGAACAAACCCCACCAGCATGTCCCTCCTCTTTTCACACCCTGACATGTTTCAGTTGCGGGCAGGGTAACTTCGCCTTCAACTGTCCGAAGTGTCAGGGAAACTTGAAGCTCGGCGGTGCGTCCGGGAATCACTCGTCGATGGCGTCTGCACTCCCGGAGAATCAGGACAAACCGGGACAGTCCAAATCTTGAAGAGGGACCCAAATGGTCAGGATACCGCAACGAAGAAGGAGATCCCTCCGAGAAAGAGCCTCCACAGACGACTGCAAGAGTACGAAGAAGCTAGACGACGAATTTTCGGAGAGGAGATAGCACGACCTTCAAATCTCCGAAACTTTAGAAAGGTAGATAGGCTTAGGGAAAAGGTTGCAATATATAGACGATGAAAGAATCAAATGGAAGCATTTGTGATATGTACCTCGGACGACAATAGGCTCTATGCAAAAGTGAGAATAGAAGGAGAGGAGATTCTAGGGCTATTAGATAGTGGAGCCTCTATTAGCTGTTCGGGGAAAGGTGCACTCGAATTCATAGCTAGGATGAACGTAACGTTAATTAGGATGGCAACAGACATTAGGACCGCGGGCGGGAACTACCAACGGATACAAGGATGTTTTACAACTATTGTTTCATGTGGTGGCAAAACCCAAGAAATGGAGCTGTATGTTGTTCATAGTTTGCAGCAGCTACTCTATTTAGGGGTAGATTTTTGGAGAACTTTTAAGGTCGCTCCTCACATTATCGATGAACTCGACACTCCATCTCTGACGGTAGAGAGTTCTCCTGTCCAGACATTGTCACCCGCACAAACAGCACAACTGGAAAGGATCAAGCAACTGTTTCCATCGCTTGTAGTGCAAGATCTGGGTAAGACCTCCCTCGAAAAGCATGTCATCGAGGTGGATGATGAGCAAATTCCCATTAAACAGAGGCATTGCCCGATCTCGCCAGCAATTCAGAAGCTGCTTTTCGATGAACTCGACCGAATGCTGTCTCTCGGGATCATCGAAGAGAGTAACAGCGCATGGAGCTCTCCAGTTGTGTTGGTGCGGAAACCCGGCAAAAATAGACTTTGTCTGGACTCGCGAAAAGTAAACGCAGTCACCAAAAAGGACGCTTACCTCACATCGAAGGTCTGTTGAGCAGACTTCAGGATACACGATTCGGACTGTGCAATGTCGCCCAGAGAATGTGCAGGTTGATGGACAAGGTCATTCCCTCTCGGTTGAAAGAGAATGTCCTTGTCTACCTTGATGACCTCTTGGTTTGCTCTCCAGATTTTGAGTCACACGCCAGACTGTTGGAAGAAGTAGCACGATGTTTAATGGAAGCGGGTTTGACGATCAATGTCGAAAAAAGTAAGTTCTGCTATAAAGAGATAAGGTACCTCGGATGTATCGTCGGGGATGGATGCCTACGGATGGACAAAGACAAGGTGTCGGCGGTCGAGAACTTCCCAATACCGAAGACTCCCAAGCAACTTCTTCGGTTCCTGGGGATGACAAGTTGGTACAGACGTTTTATCCACAATTTTGCTTCTGTATCGGCTCCCATGACCGATTGCCTCAAGAAAGGATAGACATTTACAATGACCAACGAGGCGCTGAGGGCCAACAGCTCAAAATGTCCTTGGTGACAGCACCGATACTGACAAATCTGGACTTCACCAAACACTTTTACATACAATGCGCTGCTTCGACGTATGGTGTGGGGAGTGTGTTGTTCCAAATAGACGCACACAAAAACGAACGACCAATAGCATTCATATCCCAGAAGCTTAACTCCGCTCAGCGAAATTATAGTGTGACGGAACTTGAATGCTATGCGGCCGTTCTGTCAGTAAAGAAGTTCAGGGCCTATGTGGAAAGATTACCATTCACTATAATCACTGATCACGCAAGTTTGAAGTGGTTGATGACTCAGAAGGATCTGTCTGGTCGATTGGCCAGATGGAGCCTGAAGCTTCAGGGTTTTGACTTCGTGATCGAACATAGGAAGGGTGTCCAGAACGTAGTTCCTGATACTCTCTCGCATGTTCATATGGAGGAGCTCACTCCCGATACACTAATGTTAGAAGTAGACCTTAGTTCGCCATACTTCACTTCGGGGGAATATGACGAATTAAGGAAGACAGTTAACACGAACAAAGACAAACTACCAGACGTATGTGTATCCGACGGATTTGTCTACAAACGTACTGAAATATGGACAGGTGACGAACTGCAAAAACATCGGGCATGGAAGCTTTGGGTACCGAAGGAGTTACGTGGGAGTCTTCTACAATCTGCTCACGATTCTCCTGCTGCAGGACATGGGGGCATAAGCAAGATCCTGGCAACATTGAGACAGAAGTACTTCTGGCCAGGTATGGCATCTGATGTACAGGCTTACGCGAAAGCGTGCGTAACCTGTAAATATAGCAAGTCACCAAACGTGATATACCGACCGCCGATGGGACATTTACGGAATGACCTTTTCAACGCCTCTACATCGACTTCTTAGGACCATACCCACGAACGAAGACAGGACATACACATATATTTATAGTCTTAGATCACTTTAGCAAGTACGTTTTATTGCGGCCTATTCGCAGAGCAACGGCAGCTGAGGTAGTAAAATATTTAGAAGAAAATGTTTTCCATGTTTTTGGTGTTCCCGAATTTATCCATTCAGACAACAGGAAACAATTCGTTTCAGAATTGTTTTCCAGCTTGCTAAACACATAGGGGGGTAAAACACGTTCGCACCGCGTTCTACTCTCCTCAGGCAAATGCCTCCGAGAGGGTTAACCGTTCCTTACTGGCCAAATTACGGTCGTATATTGACGGGGACCAGAAGAACTGGGACCTAAATGTCAGTAGTGCGGCTTTCACCTTGAGGAGCGTAGTGCACGATGCAACATCGTTCGAGTCCTATTACGCCGTATTCGGGATACCCATGGGGCAGCATGCTAGTGCCTATGAAGTCCTGCGCAGACTGGATATGATCAAGGACCCAAGGGCTCACATTGAAAATAAGACTGGTGGGTTAGCTTTAATTAGAGACAGAATTTTCGAGAATCTAAGGCTGGCACATCAAAAGTCCACCAAGGTATACAACACGAGAAGCCGAGATGTTAAGTACGCCGTAGGTCAAACCGTCTATAGGCGTAACTTCAAACAGAGTAGCCTACCCGATGGATACAATGCAAAACTAGGCCTGAAATTCTTACCATCGATAATCTTGAAAGTGATCGGCAACTCTCTGTACGAAGTAGGCAACCAGAGAGGTGAGGTAGGTAGGTAGGTTGGTGTGGTTGTGACAGCATGCGATGCTGAAACATAATTAGCGCAGAGGCGTCGTTTTAATACCACAACTCAAGTGACCTGAATTGTTGTAGAAACTGACGTTGGACTTGTGGGAAAGGAGAGAAAAGATTATTTAAAGCCACCCCGTGGCATTGAGGAAACTGATGATGTCCCCGATGCTTGTCTCCGCTAACTCACTAATATTATCAAAAAGATGTCTGCCAAGTATACGGTGTCTGACCCTACTAAGGGCCGGACACTTACAAAGGAAGTGAAGGATTGTTTCAGGCTCGTTGGCCACATTGCAGCTACGACAATGTGCATTAAAAGTAATGCCTAGTCTGGCTGCGTGGACCCATATGGGCCAATGGCCAGTGCTAATTGCCAGAACTCTAGTAATATCTGCCCGGCTTCTGTTTAATAGCTCTTGTGTTCTGCGCCAGTTATACTTGGGCGACATCTGCCTGGCTATGACACAGTTCTACAACCCTCGCCATCTATTACCAGCATCTGTAAGGAAATGAGCAAAGATTCTACCCTTAAAGGCCCCTAACGGAATGTTGACATCCTCCGCACGGGAGCAGTCAAGAGCAGATCCCTGCATCGCCAATTCATCAGCCCTTTCGTTTCCGTCAATGTTACTATGACCAGGCACCCAGATGAGGCTGATCCTAGATCAATGACCGAGTGCGGCAAGCTCCTCCTTGCATTGTTCCACAAGTTTGGAGGAGGAAGCCACAGATACGATGGCTTTGATAGAGGCCTGGCTATCAATGAAAATGGCTATGGTGTTAAGTTGTATCGATGTATGTTTGAGGAGACGGCACGCCTCTCGTACAGCAAGAACTTCCACCTGGAATACGCTGCATGAATTGGGAAGACGGAATGAACTAGAGATATTGAGGGATTCAGAAAAGATTCCCGCCCCTACCCCGCAGTCCATTTTCGACCCGTCAGTGAAAATGGTTGTATTGAACTCGTTAGTCACCGTGCCACATTCCCATTCCGCCCTGGAAGGGAATCTCACAGAGACGTCATTTCGAAAATTCACCCTGGGAATTATGTAGTTGGTCAGATTTGCCGCCAACTTCCGAGGTAGCAGATTAAGGATGCTGTTGTGGCTGTAGAGACTATCGCACCAGCTACCTGTTTCTCTTAATCTAACCGCACTACATGCTTATATGTACTTTATATGAAGGTCGAGTGGTATAAGGTGAAGGATTACGTTCAAGGCTTCAGTTGGGCATTTTCTCATCGCCCCTGTAGCACCTAGAGCCGCAGTCCTTTGTACTTTGTTGATGAGTTTTGTAATGTATGCTTTATTAACCGCCGGCCACCAAACTAGCGATCCATAGGAAAGAATAGGGCGCACCACCGCAGTATACATTCAAATGACCATCTTCGGACGGAGTCCCCATTTCTTACCGAATGTTTTGCTACAAGCATAAAAAGCCACACAGGCATTCTTTACTCGCTGTTCAATGTTAAGCTTCCAGCTTAATTTAGGGGTCAAGCACCACACCTAGGTACTTAGCACTAGATGATAAGGAGAGTAATTGGTTATTAAGCCGTGGAAGCGTGAAAGCCGGTATTTTGGCTTTTGTGGTAAAGAGCATCAGTTCAGTTTTGCTCGGATTGACGCTAAGTCCACATCCAGTGGCCCATGTGCTAATCTTATCCAAGGCACCTTTCATAATCTCACTGATCACAGAAGGAAACATCCCCGATACCAACACTACCACATCATCCGCATACGCGACAACCTTGACTCCGTCTCAGTCAAGCCTACACAGAATTTTGTTGATTACCATAAGCCAAAGAAGAGGAGAGATAACCCTACCCTGAGGAGTTCCCCTTACAACGGATATGGTGGAAACACTATTACCGAGTGTCGATTGAATGATTCTGGTTTTTAGCATAGTCACTATCCACTTGCTAATAAACTCCCCTACACCCAGTTGAGATAGAGCTTCCTGAATCGATTCAGTACTAACGTTATTGAAAGCACCTTCAACATCTAAAAATGTGGCAAGAGTAAATTGTTTGTAGTGTATTGTCTTTTCTATCGTACGCACAACTTCATGAAGCGCCATTTCAGTCGATCGCCCCTTAGTGTACGCATGCTGAGATTTTGACAGAAGGGATGTATCTATTGTATTACGGATGTGCGTATCTAATATACGTTCCAACGTCTTAAGGAGGAAAGATGACAAGCTGATGGGTCTGAAATCCTTTGCAGATTCATGCCCCCACTTCCCCGCTTTCGGGATAAACACAACACGAACACGCCTCCAACTCAGGGGGACGTGGATTAGAAGAATACAGCTTCTATAGATCGGAACTAGCCAAGGGACCACCTGATCCAGTGTTTTTTGCAGCATTATCGGGAGTATGCCGTCAAGTCCAGCCGATTTATAGGGAGAGAAGCTGGAAATGGCCCAAGAGGTATTAACGTCTGTCATTGTTGTCTTAATGTCATTCCAAGATGAGGATTGCACATCTTGAGGACAATTTGAGTAAACTCATTTTTCCACCCTGGAAAGCGAGTTTGCATTAAAAGCTCCAGAGACTAGCTAGAGGATTCCGTCCAAGTCTCGTCCGGTCTTTTGATAAAGGACGGATTGGAGTGTTCCTTGGATAGGATCTTACTCAGTCTGGCAGAGTCCTTAATGGTTTCAATGGACTGACAATAGTCCCTCCAAGCCAGAGACTTGGCCCTTTTAATGAATTTCTTATATTCTTTTAGGCAATTCTTATATGGTTGCCAAAGCTTGTGTCTATAGCAGACAATGAAGATTTCTCTAGTAATCTTCCTAAGATTAGAAAGATCTTCGTTCCACCATGAGGGAAATTTTTTCTTACTGAATTTAATAGGGCACGAAATCTTAAAAGCCGTACCCATGGCTTTTTCTAGGGTTGTGATCTTATCGTCAAGCTTCTTGACTGATTCTATTTTCGCGCCGGGTGTACTGTGAAGTTTAGATTTAATAACCTGACCAAATTTGCACCAGTCAATTCTCTTAGGATTTCTACATGGCTTAGGTGCCTCGACCTCGAAGCTAACATTAAAGATTATCCATTTGTGATCAGACAAAGATGGACGATCGGATACCCACCAATTAGTTACTATAAGGTTGTCAATATTGGTCTTGAGTGTAATGTCCAAGACTTCCTCCCAGCCTCTGAAATTATCCGAACTCGGAAAGTCAAAAGTTGGTTTGTTACCCACATTAGAGACAGAAATGTTGGACATCACAAGGAAATCGAATAAAGACTCACCGCGTTTGTTGATTTCCGAGCTGCCCCATAGCGTATGTCTGGCATTCGCATCGCAGCCTAAAATCAATTTGCAATTTTTCTCCGCAATCGCTGATGTCAGCTGTCGTACCTCCTCAGGTGGTGGTGGACTGTCTCGATCCATGTAAGCTGAGGAAATAAAAAGAGTGTCAGTTGCAACCTCCAATTTAACTACAGTTAAATCGGCAGAGCTAAAATTAGGGCATAGAAATACATTTATATGTTTTTTAGCTAGGATGCAGGTCCTAGGTTTATTACTAACCTGGTTAATGGTATTGTAGAATATGTTGTACCGGTTGTCCTTCAGCCCTTTAACGGCTGAACCTTTCACCCAGGGCTCCTGAATAAGGCAAATGTCGATGTCTTCCTCGCCTAGGAAAACACGCAGATTATCTGACGTACTCTTCGAGTGGCGCAGATTAATCTGTGCGATCTTCAACATTCGGAATGGTGGAGTTGGTAATGGCGTCGACAACCATGTCCTCCGACAACTTGTCGGTGCCATCAATTTCGCCTGTCTCATCGTCAGGACCAGAGGGGCGGAAAACCTTGATTTTGGCATGCCTTATGCCAAAATGCAGTTTATGGTCGGCTTCTTCGAGTACCACCAGGCACGCTTCGTTAATCAGAAGCAGGAAAGAGGAGCTGTTTTTCTGAGGTTCCTCTGCCTTGATGACTGCCCAGTCATCCATCGGAACCGCCGGGTTGTGTAGTTTTAGGCATTGGAGAAGCCTTCCTCCGTCAACCTTCATATTGGGCCTGGGGATATCCTTGGCAGGGATGAGCTTGAGCTTCAAGCCCTCCCAGGCATCACTAACCTTAGTGATTCACTCTCCAAGGAAATCCTTAGAGAACTGGTCCTTGCATCTGATGACCCGATATCCCCTGACCAACTCGGCGGAGTCAAAACATGGCAGAGGTCCCCCTGGGTTTGCCAAAAGGTAGTCCATGACCATATTGGACAATCTAGCCTCTATGCTGACCCAAGCTTCACCTATCGTCTTGCCGTCGGAGGAGCGCTCGTCCACCAGAGCGACCTGCAGATGGTCCCTTGCCACCTCGGAGAAGTGTCGCGTCATCTGGTTCGAACTCGCAGCATTCGTGCTTTGCTGTTGAAGAGAAGAAGAGGGGGTCCTGGCAAACTTGGTCTTTTTTGCCGCGCGATTGGTCTCATCTAGAGACCTGTTGCGCTTGTTAGCAATGGGTACCTTCTTTTTCTGTTGTTGTTTTTCAAGGTGGGCGATGTACTCATCGACCACAGCTTGGTACTTAACTTTGTCCGCTGCATCTTTCTCATGAACGCAGCCATCCGTTTCATTTTTGGCACTAACCTTAGTGGAGTTGGTTGCCGTTTCGACAGTGCGTTCTGTTGTTAACTTGTGAGCCGCCCCCTGTGCACCAGAGGGAGTACTGCTCGGTACTCGGCACGGGACCACAGCGCACGATTGAAGCATGCGTGTAAATCCTTAGCTGACACTAAACACCCGAAAGGTGAATAGCCATTTCCGGCGGGCGCCCACGGGGAGGACCAAGGAGACCAGGAGATATACCTGACGCACATAAGCTGTCGTTACTATAGTTATGATAGTTTATAAGTAGAGATATAGATAGTTTATTTATTTATTATAGAGGGTTATTTAATTATTATAGAGAGTTATTTATTTATGTAGAGGTATAGTTTATTTATTTATTATAGACAGTTATTTATTTGTTCAGAGATTTATTTATTTATATCTAGATATTTATATATTTATAGATATATTTGTTCTATTCATAGAGTAGATATATTGATAGATTTATTTATTTATTTATTTATATATAGAGTTTATTTAGTCAGTATTAGATTTTGTCTATTTATTAGTAGAGCAATTAATATTTTTTATAGATTAATTTGTGTGAAATAGAGTTCTCTAGGCGTATAACACACCCAGGATAGAGCCTATATGTTTTAATTTAAACCCCTAGATATGGAGAGGAGTCCCACCAAAACTTCAAGAACCCACACAGACACCAGAATGCGCATAACACAGAAAGTCGCAAATAGCACACACTCACACACACGCGCGTAGGCCATCTGTCAACTTTATAATAATTAAACGAGCAGAGCTAAGAAAATCCTAAAGCCCAGAAAGCCTGTAGAACATGAGACCCCTAAACACAAGGCGTGGGCCCTTGCCACACGTTAGCCTATAAACACGCGAAGGGTGTGAAGGGACACCGCAGCCATCACAGGCCCCTTTTTTTACGAGGACAGAGTCCTCACGGCCATTCAGCCACTGTCGCCGATCCTGTTACGAGGCCCTAGAGACTGTAAAACACACATACACACAAAAAAAAAAATATTCACTTGGTTGAGGTGACACTAGCCACCAAAAGTGACACCAGTCACCAAAGGTGGAACTAGTCGTCAAGTACTTAACGCAAATATAAAATTTAAATAAAGTCAAACAGGAAATTATGAATACTAACCCATGCAGATCTACCGCAGGTCTACATCCAAACATCCAAACCAAGTCAGATTCGCTGGCACTGGATCTCAGTCCAGTGTATTCTCAGGCATTGATACCTTCCTTTGGTCATCCACATCCACATCGAGTCCGAGTTCGTGGCACAAATCCAGGCGCGTGGAATTCCCTTTTGCCATGAGTATTTCATTTAAAAAAAATAAAGATGTGGGATGCGCATTCGATTCGCAACTTTGTCGCTTCGCATGCAAGCCTGTAGAAAACTGGTTTTTAAACAATTGACTAGATATATGGAATGCAATAACCTATTATCGGAATACTAATCTGGATTTAGGCGGCAACACAGTTGTCAATCGCTTTTAAATCTGGTGGTAACACAATGGAAAACAGACGTGCATGACAGAAAGGTAATAGTGGCGGTATTTTTGGACCTTCAGAGGGCGTTTGAAACTATATCCAGACCAATCCTTATTGAGAAACTCAAACAAAATGTAGTACAAGGAGTTGAACTGAGATGGTTTGAAAGTTTTGTGCCAATCAGACAACAACGAACTCGACTGGCAGACTACATCTCAGAATCTTTGACTGTAGAATTAGGAGTACCTCAAGGAGCAATTCTTGGAACGCTGCTCTTCATCATTTACATCAACAACATGGAGAAGGTTCTTCAGTTTTTTGAAATCAGGCTTTTTGTAGACGATGTACTTATTTTTGTATCTGGAGGTTCGGTGGATGTTTGCATTGAGCAACTAAATACAGATTTAGAAAGTGTATCAAATTATTTAGAAATGAATAAAATAAAACTAAATACTAGTAAAACTAGATCAATGATCATAAATGGAGAATCAGATAAAAATATTATTATTGACAATGTTATAATAGATAAAGTAAATCAAATAATATATTTGGGTGTTATAATTGATAAACAATTAATATTTGATAAACATTTAGATGAAAATTGTTTTTTTCAAACGATTTATCAATAAATAGTTCTCTAAAAATTTATAATGTCATGATAAAACCACACTTTCAATACTGTTCAACAATTGTATTCCTTAGTCAAAATCAATTTAAAGAAAGATTACAAAAATTGGAAAATAGAGGAATGAGATGTATCTTGATGTGTAATATAATGTAATATGCGAGCTACGGCTCGAGTAGATAAAACAATATTCTGTGAAATTATTTCTTTATTTTCTAGTCTATAGAACAACTCAGGTTCACACTATACTATTCTTCGCAATTCTCTTCTTACAAGGTCTGTATCCTCTCAAATCACTTTATCTCCTTGCAATTACTTAATTCACAAATCCAAACTAATTACTTCTTCTTGTTAACTCTCAACTTTCAATTTATCACAAAATTACAACTTCGCCCATTATCCCTTTTCTAATCTCTTCGCCACGGTTTTAAAACTACTGCCCCTTTTTGATCGCCATCTGTCCTTATATAGCAGAAGTTTCTGATAGCCAGAAACTTCTAGCAAATTCTTCGACCACTGGAACAAAAAAAATTCTGATGTCATAATTCCAAGATGATAATCATTTCTTGCAGTTATAATTCCCTCTTATCCGTGATATTATCCGTCTCTTTCGTAGACATGAACTGTGGAGACTTAACCGCAGACACGAACCTCGAATGAAATGACACTTCGGACCAAAATTCTGCCAGAATGAAAAGACACTTCGGAATGGGTTGCATAGTCGTAGGAGCGTAGTTATTATTATGCTACAATATTGTAATATGCGAGGTACGGCTCGAGTAGATAAAACGTTATTCTGTGAGATTATTTCTTTATTTTCTAGTCTGTAGAACAATTCAAGTTCACACTATACTATTCTTCACAAATTCCTTCCTTACAAGGTCTCTTTCTTCTCAAATCACTTTATCTCCTTTCAATTACTTAATTCACAAATCCAAACTAATTACTTCTTCTTGTTAACTCTCAACTTTCAATTTATCACCAAATTACAACTTCGTCGTTTATCACTTCTCCAATCTCTTCGTGCGGTTCGAAAACCAACTGCCTTGCCTCGATCGCCATCTGTCCTTATATAGTCGCATTTCTGATAGCCAGAAACTTCTAGCAAATTCTTCGACCAAAAACAAAAATACCTAAAAACAAAATCCCTAAAAATTATGATGTAATAATTCCAAGATGACAATCATTTCGTGCAGTTATAATTCTCTCTTATACGCGATATTAACCGTCTCTTATCATAGACATGAACTGTGGAGACTAACCGCAGACATGAACCCCGAAAGAAAAGACACTTTGGAATGGGCTGGAGGATCGTAGTTATTATTATGTTACACTGCCCCCCCTTAGACGTGTTCGTCCCGAACAAGTGCATCCTCATTTCGGCCATTGTATCGACTCAGTCGGTCCACATGAACCACTTTCATTTTGGCCCTTGGTCCTCGCTGGATGCGGTAGACAACATCGTTGATGCGGGCTACTATTCCGTAGGGACCCTCCCAGTTCTGCTGCAACTTAGGTGATTTCCCCTTTTGGCGATGGGGATTATACAGCCACACTAGATCTCCCTCCTGGAATCCTGACGTTGTTTCCGCGGCACGACAAGCTGCATTACAAACGCCTTTCCGTCGGAGGATTTCCATTTTCTTCTCAGAACACCTTCTTGGACATGGAGGGAGTCCCACTGCGCAAAATATGCCTTTAAGGTCGGGCTTCTGTGAGAGATGTTCTGATGATCCGGTTTCTCCATGTTCTCCTTCCAGGCCAGAATCGGCTCGATATCCGGGTCTTCTTTCTGAGCGTTCCGGATCTCATCTACGCTCCAGCCGGCGATAGGTTCGGCTCTCATTCTTTGGATGGAAACCAGCTCCCGTTCTTAATGACGCGTACAGTCTTTACAATCCGTTCTGCATGGTCGCCGGGACAGTGCATCCGCATTAGAGTGGAGTTTTCCTTTACGATGCTGTATTTCATAGTCGCAGATTTGCAGCCTTTCGATCCATCTTGCGACCTAACCCTCAGGACTCTTGAACTGTAATAGCCATTTTAGTTCTGCATGGTCTGTGCGAAGAACGAACTTCCTCCCATAGAGGTATTTGTGAAAATGCTTCGTAGCCATGATCGAAGCTAGAAGTTCCCGCCTTGTCACGCAGTAGTTCCCTTCTGGCTTAGAGAGCACCTTGCTGAAGTACGCAACCACCTTCTCTTGGCCATCATGCGCCTGGGAGAGTACGGCTCCTACCCCGACATTACTAGCATCTGCATCCACAATGAACGTTTCCCCGGGAGTGGGGTAAGCTAGTATTGGGGCATCGCATAGCCGTTGTTTAAGTGCCTTGAAGCTCTTCTCCCACTCAATCGACCATTTGAATTGTTTTCCCTTTTCCGTCACCTGGTGCAGGCTCTTTGCGATCCCGGCAAAATCCTTCACGAACCGTCTGTAGTAGGCGGCTAGGCCCAGGAAGCTCCTTAGTTGGTGTTTGTCTTTGGGGACTGGCCAGTTTTTCACCGCTTCGACCTTCTCTGGATCGGTTGTCACTCCTTTTGCTGAAATTATGTGCCCCAGGTACTTGACTTCCGCTCTAAACAGGGCGCACTTCTTGGGGTTGAGCTTCAGGTGGGCACTTCGAAGCCTTTGAAACACATCCCTTAGATTGTCTCGGTGTTGCGCAAACGTTTTTCCTACGACGATGGCATCATCCGAGTATAATAAACAGGTTTTCCATGTTAACCCTTGCAGGACACATTCCATCAATCGCTCGAAAGTCGCCGGAGCATTGCACAGCCCGAATGGCATTACCGTGAATTGCCATAGCCCATTTCCTGCGGTGAAGGCGGTTTTCTCCCGGTCTTCTGGATGGATCTGTACCTGCCAGTAGCCACTCTTCAAGTCGAGAGTGGAAAACCATCGGGCTCCTGATAGTGTGTCTAGCGTGTCGTCAATCCGTGGCAGAGGATAGCTGTCTTTCTTGGTGACGTAATTGAGCTGCCGTTGTAGGTGTCCGGTTTGGTTGCAATTCCAGCAACGGATTCGACTTCCGCGAGCTTTGTCTTCATCCATGACGGCTGTTCTCTGGCATGAGCATTCCTCGACGGACATTTCCCTGACACAGTGTATTCCCTGGTATGCTTGGTCCGCAGCCTTCATTGACAAAGCGAATGCCAATGGCTCGGAGAGTGTTCGCTCTTCAGCCATCCTTGCAACCATTTGCAGTTGTCTGTCCTCTATGAATAAAAGCTTCCACCGCCATTTCGTTGATAAGCTCCGCACCTTCTTTTGGGTATGAAAGATGGGCTAGTCGCTCTATATCCGCTTGCAACTGTTGGAGCGTTTCCCCCCTTTTCTGGACTCGACTACGCAGCTGAACCCTGTACACCTGCTGCATGTGTTCATCCCCAAACCGCATCTTGATAGCCTGAACCAGAGATTCGTAGTTCTGCTGTTTATCTTCCGGGATGGTCTGCAAGAGCTCCGCATCTGGACCCCTCAGTGCAAGTGGGAGTGCAATAGACTTCTCTTCATCATCCCAGCTATTGGTCATTGCGGCCGCTTCGAATTGCCTCTTATAAATTGGCCATGATGTTTGACCATCGAAGGTAGGGGGCTGCATCTCCTTTCTTCTCAGATCGTCAGTGGAATATTCCCGTGCTGTCTGTCTCTTCACGTTGCTGAGTTCCTTAGCAAGATTTTCGACTTGCTTTCCTACTCTCTCGAATTGCGTATCCACTTTTTCAAACTGAGTCTCTATCTTCCCGAACTGAGTTTCATGTTTCTCAAAGTTTTCATCGAATCTAGTTTCGACTTTTTCGAGTTGCGTCTCGACCTTCCCAATTTTCTCTTCGATCGCTTCGAATTTAGTTTCCAAGTTCCTGTTTTGCTCATCAAGTTTGCTTTCCAGAGCATCTAGAGAATTCTTTTGTTCGTCCATTGCTTTCTTTTGTTCGTCCATTGCTTTCTTTTGTTCGTCCAGCTTAAGTTCCAGAGAGTTCTTTTGGTCGACTATTGCTTTCTTTTGGTCATCGAGCTTAAGTTCCAGAGACTTCTTTTGGTCTTGCATTGTTTTCCTTTGTTCGTCCATGACTGACTTAAGTTGCAGGAGCAGACTTGTTATATCCGGGTCGGCTACTGTACTTGCTGGTTCCTCTCCCACGTCAAACTCTACGTCGTGCGGATTTTCTCCTTCCTGCTTTATTGCTTCTTCCAGACGAATCAGTAGGCATCTTTTCCCCCAGTTGTGTCGAGATTCCGCTTACTGAGTTCTGCCTTTAGTTGAATTATAGTTAGTTTTCCCAATTTGCGACCATTTTACGCAACTAATTAACTCAACACAGAAATGGTTTTTTTTTTTTTTTTTTTCTGCAATTTCACACCATGGAAATAGTTGTTCACAGAATAATTTTTTTGCCATATAAGTTTTGAAATGGGAAAGATCCATATTTAAAAGTGTTATACGTTCCGTTTGTAGTAATTTCTCGAGTATTGTCATAATAAATAGATGTTGGATTAAATAGGGTAGGTTAGTTATATTAATGTAATAGATGGACGAAGAGAAATGTAGGCAACGAATGAAAATGAAGGGGTAACGAAGAGAATATGATAAAGAGTAAATTGAGGAAGGCGAGAAACTAGGGCAAAAGAACATCGAAGGAAATTTGAGTTTTTTGGTAAGCGGAGACTGACTAGTGCTAGAGAAAAAAAATTTAATATTAGTTTTATAGTAAATTTTAATAGCAAGAAGAGATTTGAAGGGCAATATCTCCCCTTGAGAAGAGGACAAGTTGGGAACAAGACAGCAGAGGTATGGTTATATTTAAATCGATTTCTACCAGCCAAATAACTTAACCTGGGTAACTTTGGCAAATTTCTAGGACTTGGGTCGAACTGCTTCGCCCGAGCCTCTGCAAAACTTTTTTGATAGGCCCCGGTTTTTTTTTGTACACAACGGCAAGTAGGAACTGTAAAATATACTGGCGAATATACAGCCAACTAACAGGTATCCTCCAAAAGGGCAAGGTACAGCAAGGAGCAAAGGCCACACCAAGAAGTGGAAGCGAGGTGCTCCGCCCCAGATTTTTAGTACCACTACTGCCTCAGCAAAATTAACGATCAGCAAGGGAGCAACACACCTTTTTTTTTGAGTGCTTCCAATAGTGCAGTGAATAGTAATTTTTTTTTTTGTCTAGTTTTATTTGCTTTTGAAATAGTGAAAGTTTAAGGATAGAGTAAGATGTAGTTCTGCGTTTAGCATTTCCCGTTTCTAAAAATTTTTTTGGCCGCGTCAATACCGCTGGAAATTCAGAAATTTGGAGCTCTTCTTGTGCTGCCGGCAGAACAACGGGGGACAAAAATAACCGTGAGTAATTTTTCTGGTATTTTTTTTTCTTGGGTGGAAATTTCATCCTAGGAAAAGCTTGTGAATGTATATCAATTTCCCTTCTTTCTCCGGAAAAATGTTGTCGTTGGCCGTTTTCCTGCCAGGGCCGTTTGAGGATCACACCGTTGCAACAGGACAAGGTCCGGTGCAGATGGTGAATAGCGGTAGCCGTGGTCCGCAAGAAAGAACGGCGACGAAGGGGTGTTCCCCCACACAAAAATTCTATGCTCCGTAGGACACAGTGTTCAGAGCGATTTCTATAGTGGAACAATTTTTTTGAAGTGCTTTCAATTTTCTTGCCCCAATATTTAATAACAAAAAAAAGAAATTAGTTTTTGAATAAGATAAATAAAATTTTTTAAAGCGATACATATGAAATAGTGCAGAAGATTAGTTTTTTTTTAAATAGTTTTAAAAGCAATTTTATCAGTGAACTAGATTAGTGCGTAAGTTTAGAAAAAAAAAAAATTATAGAGTGTGAATTTTGATAAGCAGTGTTCAGTGGCGCGTTTAACTCCACTAATAGGAGCAATCAACATCCTTCAATATACTGCCGGCAGAACAACGGGGGACCTAAGAAACCATTCTTCATTTTTTGAAAAGAAGATTTTTTTTATTCTTAGCAGAATATTCTGGGAGCGTTTCCAGGTAGGTTTTAACGGGTTTGACAACGTGAGGCCGAGCGTTTTCATGCTGTAGAATCACTTTTTCGTGCCTCTGCTCGTATTATACAATTCAACTTATTACCATTACAACAATATTTAATAAACATCAACTAAATAAACACGTAAAACTTCCCGCATTCAAAGAATTTAATACAAACGAAACTTTTCCGTTGTTAGTTTTCAAATTTTACAGTTACTTTGATGGGCTAATAGGTTTAGAAACCTTAAGGCTGCTAGACGCTAAAATTAGTCTAAAAGATAGAATTTTAGAAACCAAAAACTCCGTAATTAAGCTTCATTCTAAACCCAATTACAGGTCTCAAGTCTATGACGTACCGGCAAATTCGAAAATAATAGCGAGATTACCGGTGAACATAGAAGATGGAGATATTTACATACGCCCACAAAGATTTCTAGATTTCTCAAAATCTCGGAGGGAATTTACAAAGCCAAGAAATGGTACTTTCAAGTGGAAGTAACAAACCTATCCAATCAAGAACAGACATTTTTTTAAAACAACCATTTAAAGTGGAGAGCTACTCGGCTTTCAATGAGATAAACAATATAAACATCAAATACGTATCAGATCAAATGCAATCTTTAGACCCTAATTGTATCGAAAACCTTATTAGATCCGAAAACCTAGGTAATAGAGGAAAAGAAATCTCTCTTAAAACTCTGTAGGAAATTCGATAACATGTTCTATAGAGAAAGTCAACCCATCACATTTACAAACGCCGTCAAACATCGAATTAGAACTACAGATGACTTCCCTGTGTATACTAAATCATACAGATACCCGGAAATACACAAAGCGGAGATCAATCTCAAATCCATGAACTATTAAAACAGGGCATAATTAGACCAAGTTATTCTCCTTGGAGGAGTCCCATTTGTATTGTCCCAAAGAAAATCTACGCCTCTGGCAGACGGGAATGGATATTGGTAGTAGATTACCGTAAGCTCAATGGAAAAATCATTGGAGACCGGTATCCACCAGATAAAAATAGACCCAAGAGATGTGGATAAGACAGCTTTTACTGTTAATAACGGGCATTACGAATTTATTCGTATGCCTTTTAGGCTAAAAAATTCTCCATTGACTGTTCAAAGAGTTATGGACAACATTTTAAAAGACCTGCAAGGAAAAATATGCCTTGTCTACGATATAATCGTATTTTCCAGTTCACTCCAGGAACATATAGAAAATTTACATACAATTTTTGCAAAACTCCAAGAATTTAACCTCAAAATTCAGCTAGACAAATCAGAGTTTTTAAAGAAAGAGGTACACTTCCTCGGTCACATTGTAACACCGCATGGCGTTAAGGCAAATCCAGGAAAGATTCATGCTATCAAAACATTCCCGATCCCCAGAATACAAAAAACAAATAAAATCATTCCTAGGCCTTCCCGGCTATTCTAGAAAATTCATACTAGACTTCTCAAGAATTATGAAACCTCTAACCGAGTGCCTCAAAAAAAGACGGCAGATCAGATTAGACAAAAGATACATAAAATGCCTTGAGCACTGCACGGACATACTCACTAATGACTTTTAACTGCAGTACCCTGATTTTTCTAAAACATTTAATCTCACTACGGATGCAAGTGATTTCGCAATAGGAGCAGTTCTTAGTCAAGGCCCCATCGGCCCCTATAAACCCGTATGCTATGCATCGAGAACCCTTTCAGACACATAAATACGATGCAGTACTATAGAAAAAAAATTATTGGCAATTGTTTGTGCTTCTAAAAACTCCCGTCCATATCTCTTAGGACGAAAATTCAAAATTATCACTGACCACAAGCCTTTGACATGGCTATGTTAGCTTAAAGACCCAAATTCGAAACTAATTAGATGGCGCTTTAAACTAGAAGAATTCGATTACGAAGTAATCTCTCAGTAGAATAATATGTCGGGATCCAAGTAACATTGAGTTAAATGTTAACGAATCCGGCACTGTACATGGCACCAGTGGAACCACAGTACCTTCAGCTAAAGAACACTGTAACGACGGTGTTTTGGATTACGAAAATTCAATGAAAATAAGGCTTTGAATGAAAAAAATAATCAACAGGATTTTAAACTCAGTAACAATTTATTTTCTCTTACTACCACTCCGTGCTGCGACCAAAATCCAAGTGGCCGAGTCCATGGACCACCGACCATCAGCAGCAAGAATGCATCCACAAAAAACAACACCCACAGCTCCATGTGCATTCGACTCCAGTGGTGTGCGAATCGTACGATGGATGTTGGTACGCACGGATTTGTGGATCTGGATGAAACATCCGATGCATCCGAATGGTGTGATACAAATCATACAGTGACTCACAGCTTATTTCACAAAATTAACAGGGATTAACAAATTATCTTGAACAAAGATAAACAAAAATAATATTTACATATAATAACAAAAATAACATTAATGAATACAAATTAATATTGAATTGTTACAAAAAAAAGAGAATTATTTCCAAACATCCCGGCCCCCCTGGAACGTGTTTTAGGACAGCGGCAGTAGAGCAAGTTTGGTTATTGGACGTACAAAAGTACCCCGACTCGTCTTCACTGTAGCTACTCGTACGTGTTGATCTGCACCTTTTGTCACGGCTTCAATTTTGCCGAGAAGCCACTTTGTTGGTGGAAGATTGGGCTCCTTGATCACGACAAGATGGCCTGGTTTTAGACTTGGGTTGGTCTGCTGCCACTTCGATCGTTCTTGGAGTGTAGTGATATACTCAGTCTGCAATCGTCTCCAAAATCCTTGAACCATACTTTGGATATGATTCCAGTGCTTCAAACGGCTTATAGGTGCATCCAGAATGTTGGGCTCAGGGACGGCTGTGTAAGGTTCGCCTATAAGGAAATGAGCAGGTGTTAATGGGTTTAGATCTTCATCGGATACAACACATAATGGACGAGAATTGAGGATAGCCTCAATTTGAGAAAGTACTGTGTACAACTCCTCAAAAGTTAAAATTGAGCATCCGACTACTCGACGTAGGTTTGATTTCACCGATTTGACACCAGCCTCCCACAAACCACCGAAGTGTGGCGCTGATGGAGGAATGCAGTGCCATGCAATGTTGTCCTTAGCAAGTGATGATGCAATGATCTCATTGTGAGTCTGTGCCATTACCAATTTATGCATCTCGTTCAAACAACGACGAGCACATTGGAAATTGGTTCCATTGTCACTGTAGATGTTGGAGCACAGTCCCCGACGAGCAACAAATCTACGTAAGGCGGCCAGGAAGGCATCCGTTGTGAGATCACTCACCACTTCTAAATGGATCGCCTTCGTAGCCATGCATACAAAAACTGCTATGTATGCTTTTGACAGCTTGGCCTTACGACAGCGGGAAAGTCGAATAGTCAGAGGACCGGCATAATCGCACCCTGTGTTGGAAAAAGGACGACTCGGTTGAATTCGCTGAGATGGTAAGTCTCCCATGAGTTGTGTAGTTGTCAGCTTCCGTTGCATAAAGCAGACCTTGCATTTATGCACTATCTTTCGAACGAGATTTCGACTACCTAAGATCCAATACTGCTGGCGAATGATAGCAAATGTTTGTGAAACTCCTGGATGCAGAAAGCTAGTATGAATATCTGTTGCAATGAGAGATGAAATTATATTATTTTTCGGTAGGATAATAGGGTGTTTAATATTGAAAGAAACTGTGGCATGTTTTAATCTGCCGCCTACATGAAGCAAACCGTTATTATCAACAAATGCAGAGTATTTTAAGAGGTTTGATTTAGCAGGAAGTTTATGATATTTAATTATGATGAGTATCCTTGCGTTTTGGATCTCATTTAAGGTGAGACCAGTAGTAAGGCGATTGATTTTTGCGGATCATCCCATCCTAGTTTAAACTCTGAAGACCACAGTTCTTGAAATAGAATTTTGAATAATACTACCGACGGAGCTAGTAATCCGAAAGGATCAAAAATCCTTGATACTTCCGAAAGTAGGGTCCGCTTAGTGGATGAAGGAGATGGAAGGGACTTCGACATACAAAATGAAAACTCATCACTTATAGGATTCCAATACATGCCTAACACTTTTATTAATGAATGCGAGCATTGTGTGTCGAAGATTGAGTATTCGCAATCTTCTTTTGGCAAACTAGAAAGAAGTGGCCAGCAATTCGAACTCCATTTCCGAAGCTGCAGTTTAGCAACGGACAGGAGTTCAACTAGTTCAGACTGCAAATCAATAAGCGATTCAATTGAGTTTGATCCTGTCATGACGTCGTCAACATAAACGTCATTCAAAAGGACCCTAGAGGCATTAGGGTATTTGGATTGGTAGTCGAGGGCTAGCTGTTTTAATACCCGAACTGCTAAGAATGGAGCAGACGCAGTACCGTAGGTGACGGTACACAAACGAAAGTGTTTAATCTCTTCAGATGGATCGTTACGCCAAACAATGCGTTGGAAGTCAGTGTGTCCTTCGTCCACCCAAATTTGGCGAAACATTTTCACGACATCAGCAGTGAAAACATACCGATGTTCTCGAAAGCGCAAGCATACGCCGATCAAATCCCTTTGAATTTGAGGACCTACTAACAACGCGCTATTCAACGACTGCCCGTAGGAATCTTTAATCGAACCATCAAAAACGACACGTAATTTAGTTGATGAACTTGTTGGTTTCAAGACTGCGTGATGTGGAAGATAGAAATGTTTACCTGGCGACGATTCTATCTCGTTAGGTTGAATCTGCTTCATATGTCCAAGCTGTACATATTCCTTCATGAATTCTAAATACGAGCGATGTATTTCAGGATTATTCCGGAAGCGAGGTAGCTGCTTGCAGCGTGCAGCCGAAAGACGGGTCTGGTATTTTGAAGGGGAGCTGTACCACGTATTTGCCATCCGATGAGCGAGAGAACGTTTCGCGAAAGTGTTGCTCAGCCGGGTCGTTGATGATACATCCGTCTTTAGCTGAAGTTACTTCCTCCAGCTCCCAAAATCGCTGCAACAACACATCAACGTCGAGAGTTGAATGATGTGATGAAAATGTAACATCTGTGGCAGTCTGATCAAAAAACTCTCCTGTAATAACCCATCCAAACGAAGTATTTTGGGCTAGTGGAATACCTTCAGGACCGTGGATTTGTTCTCCCTTCAGAATGCACCAGAGCTTATCGGCGCCAAGTAGAACATCGACAGGTGAAGATCGATTGAAGTAGGGATCAGCTAGATCTAAATTCAAAATATGTGGCCAAGAAGAGACATCTAACGATTGCGATGGTAGATTCGAAGTTAGCTTATTCAATATAAAGGCATCAACAAATAGACGAGTTGAATTGAGTCGCGAGCAAAGTTGCAAAGAAATACACCCTTTTGTATAACCTGCTTCTGTAGACGATAGACCGAGAATTGGAATCCGAGCATGAGAACGACGATATCCGAGTCTTTGGGCGAATGATTCAACGACGAATGATGATTGGGATCCAGAATCTAGCAAAACTCGGCAATCAATGAAATTCCCCTGAATGTCCTGAATTTTAGCTAACATAGTAGGGAGAATGGTTTGCTTACGACGATTAAATTCAAGGGAGTGGTTGTTCACAAGTGGAGAAGCAGATTTCAATGACGGTGCTGAATTTTGAGGTTGAAACGAATTCAAAGAAGGGTTAGCATTAGACAATGATCTTGGATAAGAAGACGACGGTACTAGAGTATGATTTAAATCTTCTAGATGGACTAGTGAATGATGGCGTGATTTACAAACTCGACAGCGAAACGTAGATCGACATTTGTTCGACGAATGTCCTATCCGAAGACAATTAAAACACAACGAATTTGTCTTCACGAAATTCCGACGCGATTCAATGTCTAGAGCTACGAATTTCGGACACTGGCTTCGTAAATAGTCATTTTTGCACTTGGGACACTGAGGTTTGGTATCAGATTCTTCTGCTACATGGGATCGAATGGTAACTGATGGCTTGGTACGCGATGTAACAGAACGATTAGTAGGTTGGCATGATTCGAGAGCGTCACAACGGGATTGCAAGAAGTCTATAAGATCGTTTATGGTGCAATCATCCCGAGAACCGACATCTTCTGCCCAAGCTTGTTTAGTGTCTTGGTCAAGCTTGTTCAACAGCAGATGTATAAGCCATGGGTCGCGACCGTTTTGTTTAAGAGCACTAAGTCCACGCACGACTTCATCTGCGCCGTCAGTAATTTTTCGCAGCGTTTGGACATTACTAATACTGATTGCAGGAAGGGATAAAAATGTCTGAATAAATGACCGCACGATTAACTGAACCCGATCGTATCGCTTTTCTAGGCGCTCCCAGGCTTCAATGTAATTGACCTCGGAAATTGTCATATGCTTAATAAGACTGGCGGCATCATCTCGAACGAATGATTTTAGGTAGTGGAACTTTTGAGTTGCATTGAGATCACTCCTATTGTCTACCGAGCCCAAGAAATGATCACGAAAAGACGGCCAGTCTTTATAATTTCCCGAAAATGAAGGCACTACAATTTTTGGTAAATTAACAAACGAAGAATTGCTTGTTGAGCTGTTAAGCTTCTCTCAAAATGTAGACTGTTGGTTGGCAAGCTGTTCTAAAACCGAAATATCTGCATCTTTTTGTACAACGCTTTTCCGATCACGAATAGCTTTTACGAGCTTAGAATGAGCTACGAAATATTTGGTTTCATATTCACCAAATTCCGATTCAAGAGCAGCGCACTCAGCCTCAAGCACTTGCTGTAAAAGTTCGTAGTGCAACGAGGAAAATTCGGCCCACGTTTCTTCCAATTTACTTAGGCGAATCTCTATCATTTCGATCGTTGTAGACGAATCGATTGTCTCTACAAAAGCTGCTGCGCGAGTCAAGCGGCCTTTGGTATTTCCGCGTTTTAGATTTAATGCACTCATATTAAAATAAGAAAAACCGACGAAATTGATTTACGACACTTGAGTGAGAAATTCCAGGTAAATTAGTTTATTGTTGCTCCCTTATGAAATTATAAAGGTTCAGAATAAAACAAAGGACATGGAATTTCAAATGAATTTTGTTTTATCAAGAACACGATTGTAATAAATTATTTAAATAAAAATGAATAAATTATAAATTCGGCTTCAGAAGGACCAATTATGTTTTGGATTACGAAAATTCAATGAAAATAAGGCTTTGAATGAAAAAAATAATCAACAGGATTTTAAACTCAGTAACAATTTATTTTCTCTTACTACCACTCCGTGCTGCGACCAAAATCCAAGTGGCCGAGTCCATGGACCACCGACCATCAGCAGCAAGAATGCATCCACAAAAAACAACACCCACAGCTCCATGTGCATTCGACTCCAGTGGTGTGCGAATCGTACGATGGATGTTGGTACGCACGGATTGGTGGATCTGGATGAAACATCCGATGCATCCGAATGGTGTGATACAAATCATACAGTGACTCACAGCTTATTTCACAAAATTAACAGGGATTAATAAATTATCTTGAACAAAGATAAACAAAAATAATATTTACATATAATAACAAAAATAACATTAATGAATACAAATGAATATTGAATTGTTACAAAAAAAAAAGAATTATTTCCAAACAGACGGCATTCCGATATCGGAACTATCCTTAAATGAGTTCAACTTTCAATTAATTCTGGAAAAATCAAGGAGGTCACCACCAATTTCTCTATCCACTCCATTTAAGAATAAGCAAAGACGCATTATTAGAATATCACATTACACTGAAGACAACATTGTAAGTATTTTTAAATAATACTTACCTCCAAACAAGTTAACGGCAATATACACAGATGACGACGACGTATTTCGCTTAGTCCAGACCGTTTATCCCAAGCTCTTTTCAAGTTCCAAAACATTTAAAGTAATAAGATGCGTAGAAATACTACAAGACATCATAAATGACGATGATCAAGACAAACTAATTTATGACTATCACACTAAGAATAACCACAGGGGCATAAACGAAACCCTGCTTCACATAAAGAGAAAATACTATTTTCCCTTCCTAAAACAAAATTTCGAAAGTAATCAACAATTGTGACGAATGTCAAACTTTAAAGTATGACAGTAATCCACAAAAGATAGAAATTCAAATTCCCGAATGCCCAGAAAAATCTTTAGACATTGTGCACATTGGCATATACATCATCAATAACAAACAAATACTGACCATAATTGATAAATTTTCTAAGTTCGGCGCAGCATATACACTAGTGGTATCCCTAAGAACGTCATAACGGACCAAGGACAATTTTCAAAGACTTCGGCAAACAATATGATATGAAACATCATATAACTTCATTTCAGCAGTCGAGCGGCAACGCACCAGTAGAACGCATGCATTCGACGCCTACCGAAATATAAAGGATCATACTTAATAAAAACAAAGATAGGAACTACCTAAGCTATGACAAAGTTCATGCTAGACAAACTGTTCACGCTAGACAAACTAAACATTAAAGAACAAGTCGACAAACAAATAGCTAAAAACTTGTTCAAACTTCAAACAAAGAAAAAGGGGAGAAACCCAGCAGTTTAAAAACAGGTTTCACTATCTTTAGAAGAGAATGGAGAAAAAACAAGGTAACCCCTAGATTAAGTAAACGTATAAAAAAATAAAATAAAAGAGTTACTCTATTAACCACGGATAACAAGAAACTACATAAATCAAAAACAGAAAGAAAAGAAAACGTAAATTTCAGAATCACAGGAGTACTATGCCAGAAGATAGAAATCCAGGACCTATCAACGAACCAAGGCCTTCTTCCATTGAATCTAGGCCCAGCCCGAATAATTGAAGACCATACAAACTTAGTCCACATTATAGACCTTGATAACTATGAGGAAAATATTGAGAAAACCCGTAAATCCGTCGAAATTATAAATATTAACAAAAACCTTAGTTAGTAGAAATAACCAACTTTAAAATTAAAGAACTAAAGCAACAGCTAAACGTAATACTTCAAAGAATTAGAAATAGAAGAGGTCTTATAAATGGCTTAGGGACAATTATAAAATCCATTACAGGAAACATGGACGAGGATGACGCAATGCTAATAAATAAAGAAATCGAAACCCTAGAGTCCAACCCAAATAAGCTAAGAGACATAACTTCAGAACAGACAATAATTAACAACCAAATGAGACAACAATTCAATAACATTACAAAACATATAAACGACCAACAAGTTGTACTTGAAAATTTCTTAAGAAAATACCAGCTATCTCTCTCAAACCAGGTTCGTTCAGAACAGGACATATTTCAATATATGCAATATATTCACCAAACTAATTTCAAAATCGACACACTTAAATCCCACTTACAAGATATCGCGGAATCTATAAATATGGCGAAATTGAACATAATATCGAGACAAATATTGAATCCCTTCGAACTAGGCTATACATATAAAAAATTGCAAAAACATCGCCACATGAGGAAATGTACGCACTCTTAGAATTGCAGGCCTATTATAATCATTCAAACATTATATTCAACATAAAACTTCCAGTACTCTCACAAGGAAAGTTTTCCCTTTATCATCTTATTAACCTTCCCATTAACCAAACTCATACCATCCACCTACCCAAGCCCTAATCCCTAATGAGTGATCAATATATTCAATATCTTGACGAACATACATGTCGATGGAAGGAACGCAGTAATGCAAAAGAGGCGTGCTTCACAAAATCACTACTAACGATTGTATTTCAAATCTTATAAGAAGAAAACATGCCACATGTGATCTCATAGAAGAAGAGGAACACCGAATAGTTCAACCGGAAGACCACTACATTGTGTTCATACTGTAGCATAATAATAACTACGCTCCTATGTCTATGCAGCAAATTCTGAAGTGACTTTCCATTCTGGCAGAATTTTGGTTCAAACTGTCCTTTCATTCGAGGTTCGTGTCTGGGACGAAGTCTCCACATGTCAACGAAAGAGAAGAATAATATCAGGGATAAAAGGGAATTATAACTGCAAGAATTATTTCGCTTGTTCCAGTGGTCGAAGGATTTGCTAGAAGTTTCTGGCTATCAGAAACTTCTGCTATATAAGGACAGATGGCGATCAAAAAAAGACACAGTTGGTTTTAGAACCATGGCGAAGAGATTGGAAAAGTGATAATGGGCGAAGTTGTAATTTGGTGATAAATTGAAAGTTGAGAGTAAACAAGAAAAAGTAATTAGTTTGGATTTGTGAATTAAGTAATTGAAAGGAGATAAAGTGATTTGAGAGGAAAGAGACCTTGTAAGAAAAGAATTTGCGAAGAACAGTGTAATGTGAACTTGAATTGTTCTATAGACAAGAAAATAAAGAAATAAATTTCACAGAATGCCGTTTTATCTACTCGAGCCGTAGCTTGCATATTACATTGGTGTCAGAAGTGGGATAAAACTTATTCTGTGAATAACTATTTCCGTGGTGTGAAATTGCACAAGCAAAAAAAAAAAAAAAAACGATTTCTGTGTTGAGTTAATTAGTTGCGCAAAATGGGTCGCAAATTGGGAAAACTAACTATAACTCAACTAAAGGCAGAACTCAGTAAGCGGAATCTCGACACAACTGGGGGAAAAGATGCCCTACTGATTCGTCTGGAGGAAGCAGTAACGCAGGAAGGTGAAAATCCGCATGACATAGAGTTTGACGTGGAAGAGGAACCAGCAAGTACAGTAGCCGACCCGGGTATAACAAGTCTGCTCCTGCAACTTAAGTTAGTCATGGACGAACAAAAGAAAGCAATAGAAGATCAAAGTCATAAGCTCGATGACCAAAAGAATTCTATAGAACTTAAGCTGGACGAACAAAAGAAAGCAATGGACGAACAAAAGAATTCTCTAGATGCTCTGGAAAGTAAACTTGATGAGCAAAACAAGAACTTGGAATCCAAATTCGAAGTGATCGAAGAGAAAATCGAGAAGGTCGAGACGCAACTCGGAAAAGTCGAAACTACATTCGATGAAAATTTTGAGAAACATGAAACTCAGTTCGGGAAAATAGAGACTCAGTTTGAAAAAGTGGATACGCAATTCGAGATAGTAGGGAAGCAAGTCGAAAATCTTGCTAAGGAGCTCAGCAACGTGAAGAGACAGAAAGCACGGGAATATTCCACTGACGGTCTGAGAAGAAAGGAGATGCAGCCTCCTATCTTCGATGGTCAAACATCATGGCCAATTTATAAAAGGCAATTCGAAGCGGCCGCAATGACCAATAGCTGGGACGATGAAGAGAAGTCCATTGCACTCACACTTGCACTGAGGGGTCCAGCTGCGGAGCTCTTGCAGACCATCCCGGAAGATAAACAGCAGAACTACGACTCTCTGGTTCAGGCTATCGAGATGCGGTTTGGGGATGAACACATGCAGCAGGTGTACAGGGTTCAGCTGCATAGTCGAGTCCAGACAAGGGGGGAAATGCTCCAACAGTTGCAAGCGGATATAGAGCGACTAGCCCACCTTTCATATCCTAAAACCGGTGAGGAACTTATCAACGAAATGGCGGTGGAAGCTTTTATTCAGGCCATAGAGGACAGACAACTGCAAATGGCCCTAAGGATGGCTGAAAAGCGAACACTCCCCGAGGCATTGGCATTCGCTTTGTCAATGAAGGCTGCGGACCAAGCATACCAGGGAATACACCGTGTCAGGGAAATGTCCGTCGTGGAATGCTCATGCCAGAGAACAGCCGTCATGGATGAAGACAGAGCCCGCGGAAGTCAAATCCGTTGCTGGAATTGCAACCGAACCGGACACCTACAACGGCAGTGCAGAAGTGCACCTAGACGAGGAAATTGTTCACATTGCGGAAGTAGGAGAAGCAGAGAGGAAGCATCCTGTCGGTCAGACTTCCCAAAACCAGCAGTCGGAAGATGCGTAAGGACCAACTTCGCGGGGCAGAAGTTGGTTACTGGAATCGAGGCCCCCAGGACCACCATTCAAGTTTCGCAAACCAAACGGGGTAACAAGAGCCTGACAGTGGAGGCACTGATCAATGAGAAGAAGTGCGTAGCCACCGATTCTACATAGTAGAACCAGACCCAGAGAAGAATTCTCAAGACTACATCGTGGGAAAACGTTAGTCGAACCAAAGAACACCATGGTTCCAGTGAGAGTTTTGAACGCAAGACCGCACACTATCAAACTAAGGCGAGGGGAGGTGACTGGAAAATGCACGCCGATTACCGCCGTCGCAACAATATCTGAACGTGATGCTCCAAAACCTCTCCCATCACCTTGGACAGCGGAAACGAGAGAGACGATTCTCCAGTCCAGTGAGCTGAATCAGGAGCAGCGAACTATGGCAGAGAATCTTATCAATGAGTACGCTGATGTATTTGCCTCACATAACGGAGAATACGGCCGAACACACCTGGTACAACATCGAATAGACACTGGTGATACTAGACCAATTCGTCAGCCTGCTAGGCGCCTTCCATTGGCAAAGCAGACAGAAGTTGCAGAGATGGTGTCGGCAATGGAGAAAGAAGGTCTGATTGAAAGTTCCAAAAGTCCGTGGTCATCACCAGTTGTACTGGTTAAGAAGAAAGATGGCAGCACGCGGTTCTGCGTGGACTATCGGCAGCTCAATTACGTCACCAAGAAAGACAGCTATCCTCTGCCACGGATTGACGACACGCTAGACACACTATCAGGAGCCCGATGGTTTTCCACTCTCGACTTGAAGAGTGGCTACTGGCAGGTACAGATCCATCCAGAAGACCGGGAGAAAACCGCCTTCACCGCAGGAAGTGGGCTATGGCAATTCACGGTAATGCCATTCGGGCTGTGCAATGCTCCGGCGACTTTCGAGCGATTGATGGAATGTGTCCTGCAAGGGTTAACATGGAAAACCTGTTTGGTATACATGGATGATGTCATCGTCGTAGGAAAAACGTTTGCGCAACACCGAGACAATCTAAGGGATGTGTTTTAAAGGCTTCGAAGTGCCCACCTGAAGCTCAACCCCAAGAAGTGCGCCCTGTTTAGAGCGGAAGTCAAGTACCTGGGACACATAATTTCAGCGAAAGGAGTGAGAACCGATCCGGAGAAGGTCGAAGCGGTGAAAAACTGGCCAGTCCCCAAAGACAAACACCAACTAAGGAGCTTCCTGGGCCTAGCCACCTACTACAGACGGTTCGTGAAGGATTTTGCCGGGATCGCAAAGAACCTGCACCAGTTGACGGAAAAGGGAAAACAATTCAAATGGTCAATTGAGTGCGAGAAGAGCTTCAAGGCACTTAAACAACGGCTATGCGATGCCCCGATACTGGCTTACCCCACTCCCGGGGAAACGTTCGTTGTGGATGCAGATGCTAGTAATGTCGGGGTAGGAGCCGTACTCTCCCAGGTGCATGACGGCCAAGAGAAGGTGGTTGCGTACTTCAGCAAGGTGCTCTCTAAGCCAGAAAGGAACTACTGCGTGACAAGGCGGGAACTTCTAGCTTTGATCTTGGCTACGAAGCATTTTCACAAATACCTCTACGGGAGGAAGTTCGTTCTTCGCACAGACCATGCAGCCTTAAAATGGCTATTACAGTTCAAGAGTCCTGAGGGTCAGGTCGCAAGATGGATCGAAAGGCTGCAAATCTACGACTACGAAATACAGCATCGTAAAGGAAAACTCCACTCTAATGCGGATGCACTGTCCCGGAGACCATGCAGAACGGATTGTAAACATTGTGCGCGTCAGGAAGAACGGGAGCTGGTTTCCATCCAAAGAATGAGAGCCGAACCTATCGCCGGCTGGAGCGTAGATGAGATCCGGAACGCTCAGAAGGAAGACCCGGATATCGAGCCGATTCTGGCCTGGAAGGAGAACATGGAGAAACCGGATCATCAGGACATCTCTCACAGAAGCCCGACCTTAAAGGCATATTTTCCGCAGTGGGACTCCCTCCATGTCCAAGAAGGTGTTCTGAGAAGAAAATGGGAATCCTCCGACGGAAAGTCGTTTGTAATGCAGCTTGTCGTACCGCGGACGAGGGTCAAGGAGGTGTTACAGGAAATGCATGGCGGGGCGTCCGGAGGCCACTTGGGAGTGAATAAGACGCTAGAAAAGGTACGAGAACGTTTTTATTGGTTAAAAGCGAAGGAAGATATCGAAGACTGGTGCAGAAAATGCGACGTGTGTGCAGCTAGCAAGGGTCCGAGAATCAAAACTCGAGGTAAGATGCACCAATACAACGTGGGAGCACCTTTCGAACGAATTGCCATTGACATCGCAGGGCCCTTTCCGGAAACCGACAATGGTAATCGGTATATACTCGTAGTGATGGACTACTTCAGTAAGTGGCCGGAAGCGTTTCCGATCCCTAACCAGGAAGCCAGAACCGTGGCGGAGCAGATCGTCTACAATTGGGTTAGCAGATTCGGTGTGCCCTTGGAATTGCATTCTGACCAAGGGCGGAACTTCGAGTCAAGAATCTTCGAAGAGATGTGTCAACTACTCGGAATCAAAAAGACAAGGACAACCCCGCTTCATCCACAGTCGGACGGTATGGTGGAGCGTTTCAATAGGACTTTGGACGAACATCTCTCGAAGGTCGTAGGTGACTACCAACGGGATTGGGAGCGGCAGATTCCCTTGTTTTTGATGGCCTATAGAAGTGCCGTGCATAGCACTACTCGACATACGCCGTTCGAAATCTTATTTGGTAGAATAGCTCGTTTACCCAGTGAGGTGAAATTTGGATCTCCTACCAATGAGCCCAGAAATGAAGAAGAGTACGTGGCGGACCTTAGGGAAAGTCTTAGGGACATACACCAAAGGACCAGAAGCCAGATTAAGATGACGAGCGACCGCATGAAGACCAGGTATGATGCCAAGGCAACAACGTCAGGATTCCAGGAAGGAGATCTGGTGTGGCTGTATAATCCCCATCGCCAAAAGGGGAAATCACCTAAATTACAGCGGAACTGGGAAGGTCCCTACAGAATAGTAACCCGCATCAACGATGTGGTCTACCGCATCCAGCGAGGACCGAGGGCCAAAATGAAAGTGGTTCATGTGGACCGACTGAGTCGATACAATGGCCGAAATGAGGATGCACTTGTTCGGGACGAACACGTCTAAGAGGGGGGCAGTGTAGCATAATAATAACTACGCTCCTATGTCTATGCAGCAAATTCCGAAGTGACTTTCCATTCTGGCAGAATTTTGGTTCGAACTGTCCTTTCATTGATAGGTTCGTGTCTGGGACGAAGTCTCCACAGCTCATGTCAACGAAAGAGACGAATAATATCAGGGATAAAAGGGAATTATAACTGCAAGAATTATTTCGCTTGTTCCAGTGGTCGAAGGATTTGCTAGAAGTTTCTGGCTATCAGAAACTTCTGCTATATAAGGACAGATGGCGATCAAAAAAAGACACAGTTGGTTTTAGAACCGTGGCGAAGAGATTGGAAAAGTGATAATGGGCGAAGTTGTAATTTGGTGATAAATTGAAAGTTGAGAGTAAACAAGAAAAAGTAATTAGTTTGGATTTGTGAATTAAGTAATTGAAAGGAGATAAAGTGATTTGAGAGGAAAGAGACCTTGTAAGAAAAGAATTTGCGAAGAACAGTGTAATGTGAACTTGAATTGTTCTATAGACACGAAAATAAAGAAATAAATTTCACAGAATGCCGTTTTATCTACTCGAGCCGTAGCTTGCATATTACAATACATTTGCCAATCACCGAAATAAAAACAACACGCGGTATAGAGAGCAAATCAATATCAGGAACCCTCCTCATCCATTATGAACAATGCGAAGTGATTATAAATCAAGTCGAATACACCAGTAAACCGCACGTATTCTGGGACTGAATTCAAGTCATACCTTCATCATTCAATAACATCAGTGCAACAAAAACGTTACCAGAACTTAACCTTAAGAAGCTAGAAACGTTCCGTTTCTACAATAGAAAAACCATTGAACTTCTGAATAAGACAACAAGACATCAATCTCATCTCTTTATTGGATTTACCAGAACAATAATCATTATCAATCACACGCACAGCATTCCATATCATGCATGTCATTAGCACACACACCGGATTCAAGGCTATAGTATATAGATCATTGGCTCCATAAAAAATTGTAACAATAAACTTTTGTTTTCCACTTCATAATAATTACATGCATAGCATTCCATATCAAGGCCATAGTGCACAGATCATTGGCTCTATAAAAATTGTAACAGTAAACTTTTGTTTTCGCGACTTATAATAAATTTCCATGCACGTTTAATTCTAAACTTTTATTTGCACCTTTGTAATCTATTACCTTTAATTGTGCATTGTCATTTCTCACAGTAATCCTAAACTTTTATTTGCTACTGCACATTGTCATTTCCCACAGTTAAAGATTATAAGTATGTATATTCGAATTTTGTAAAATAAGTTAGTTCTATTTTTATCTTCGAGAATAAAGTTTAAAATTAAAAATTAACTGTTGCACATCTTCAATTTCTGAATGATGGGTATTGCACATATTATGGAGGGCACCGCAAACGTTGATGATCTTTGCAGCTATAACTGGCTCATAGTTCAAAGTATTGTAGCATAATAATAACTACGCTCCTATGTTTATGCAGCAAATTCTGAAGTGACTTTCCATTCTGGCAGAATTTTGGTTCGAACTGTCCTTTCATTCGAGGTTCATGTCTGGGACGAAGTCTCCACAGCTCATGTCAACGAAAGAGACGAATAATATCAGGGATAAAAGGGAATTATAACTGCAAGAATTATTTCTCTTGTTCCAGTGGTCGAAGAATTTGCTAGAAGTTTCTGGCTATCAGAAACTTCTGCTATATAAGGACAGATGGCGGTCAAAAAAAGAACACAGTTGGTTTAGAACCGTGGCGAAGAGATTGGAAAAGTGATAATGGGCGAAGTTGTAATTTGGTGATAAATTGAAAGTTGAGAGTGAACAAGAAAAAGTAATTAGTTTGGATTTGTGAATTAAGTAATTGAAAGGAGATAAAGTGATTTGAGAGGAAAGAGACCTTGTAAGAAAAGAATTTGCGAAGAATAGTATAGTGTGAACCTGAATTGTTCTATAGACTAGAAAATAAAGAAATAATTTCACAGAATACTGTTTTATCTACTCGAGCCGTAGCTTGCATATTACATTGGTGTCAGAAGCGGGATAAAACTTATTCTGTGAATAACTATTTCCGTGGTGTGAAATTGCACAAGCAAAAAAAAAAAAAACGATTTCTGTGTTGAGTTAATTAGTTGCGCAAAATGGGTCGCAAATTGGGAAAACTAACTATAACTCAACTAAAGGCAGAACTCAGTAAGCGGAACCTCGACACAACTGGGGGAAAAGATGCCCTACTGATTCGTCTGGAAGAAGCACTAACGCAGGAAGGTGAAAATCCGCATGACATAGAGTTTGACGTGGAAGAGGAACCAGCAAGTACAGTAGCCGACCCGGGTATAACAAGTCTGCTCCTGCAACTTAAGTTAGTCATGGACGAACAAAAGAAAGCAATAGAAGATCAAAGTCATAAGCTCGATGACCAAAAGAATTCTATAGAACTTAAGCTGGACGAACAAAAGAATTCTCTAGAACTTAAGCTGGACGAACAAAAGAAATCAATGGACGAACAAAAGAATTCTCTAGAACTTAAGCTGGATGAACAAAAGAAAGCAATGGACGAACAAAAGAATTCTCTAGATGCTCTGGAAAGTAAACTTGATGAGCAAAACAAGAACTTGGAATCCAAATTCGAAGTGATCGAAGAGAAAATCGAGAAGGTCGAGACGCAACTCGAAAAAGTCGAAACTAGATTCGATGAAAATTTTGAGAAACATGAAACTCAGTTCGGGAAGATAGAGACTCAGTTTGAAAAAGTGGATACGAAATTCGAGATAGTAGGAAAGCAAGTCGAAAATCTTGCTAAGGAGCTCAGCAACGTGAAGAGACAGAAAGCACGGGAATATTCCACTGACGGTCTGAGAAGAAAGGAGATGCAGCCTCCTATCTTCGATGGTCAAACATCATGGCCAATTTATAAAAGGCAATTCGAAGCGGCCGCAATGACCAATAGCTGGGACGATGAAGAGAAGTCCATTGCACTCACACTTGCACTGAGGGGTCCAGCTGCGGAGCTCTTGCAGACCATCCCGGAAGATAAACAGCAGAACTACGACTCTCTGGTTCAGGCTATCGAGATGCGGTTTGGGGATGAACACATGCAGCAGGTGTACAGGGTTCAGCTGCGTAGTCGAGTCCAGAAAAGGGGGGAAACGCTCCAACAGTTGCAGGCGGATATAGAGCGACTAGCCCATCTTTCATACCCTAAAGCCGGTGAGGAGCTTATCAACGAAATGGCGGTGGAAGCTTTTATTCAGGCCATAGAGGACAGACAACTGCAAATGGCTGTAAGGATGGCTGAAAAGCGAACACTCCCCGAGGCATTGGCATTCGCTTTGTCAATGAAGGCTGCGGACCAAGCATACCAGGGAATACACCGTGTCAGGGAAATGTCCGTCGTGGAATGCTCATGCCAGAGAACAGCCGTCAAAGCTCGCGGAAGTCAAATCCGTTGCTGGAATTGCAACCAAACCGGACACCTACAACGGCAGTGCAGAAGTGCACCTAGACGAGGAAATTGTCCACATTGCGGAAGTAGGAGAAGCAGAGAGGAAGCATCCTGTCGGTCAGACTTCCCAAAACCAGCAGTCGGGAGATGCGTAAGGACCAACTTCGCGGGGCAGAAGTTGGTTACTGGAATCGAGGCCCCCAGGACCACCATTCAAGTTTCGCAAACCAAACGGGGTAACAAGAGCCTGACAGTGGAGGCACTAATCAACGAGAAGAAGTGCGTAGCCACCATCGACACAGGTGCCACTGCCTCCATTGTAAGAAGAGATATCGTCAAAAGCTCCTGGCTGCACAACACCAACAGCTACTGCCTGAAGACTGCAACAGGGGAAATGGCGAAGGTATTTGGAGAAGTTCGTCTTACGATTACTCTGGCAGGACTGACGTTCTCCCATGCGTTTCTGGTGGCAGATATATGCGACGAGTGCATCATCGGAGTAGACTTCATGAAAGCAAATGAAGTAATCTTGGACATCGGGATGCAAGTACTGAGGTATCGAAATGTGGAGATTCCGATGGTGTACGGAAATGAAAATGCCGTAACTCTCAGGACAGTCATCAGCAAAGACGAAGTTTTGCCGCCGTCTTCAGAGACAATCATTTGGACAAAGCTGGAAGGTGATCTTGGGAGCCACCGATTCTACATAGTAGAACCAGACCCAGAGAAGAATTCTCAAGACTACATCGTGGGAAAGACGTTAGTCGAACCAAAGAACACCATGGTTCCAGTGAGGGTTTTGAACGCAAGACCACACACTGTAAAACTAAGGCGAGGGGATGTGACTGGAAAATGCACGCCGATTACCGCCGTCGCAACAATATCTGAACGTGATGCTCCAAAACCTCTCCCATCACCTTGGACAGCGGAAACGAGAGAGACGATTCTCCAGTCCAGTGAGCTGAATCAGGAGCAGCGAACTATGGCAGAGAATCTTATCAATGAGTACGCTGATGTATTTGCCTCACAGGACGGAGAATACGGCCGAACACACCTGGTACAACATCGAATAGACACTGGTGATACTAGACCAATTCGTCAGCCTGCTAGGCGCCTTCCATTGGCAAAGCAGACAGAAGTTGCAGAGATGGTGTCGGCAATGGAGAAAGAAGGTGTGATTGAAAGTTCCAAAAGTCCGTGGGCATCACCGGTTGTACTGGTTAAGAAGAAAGATGGCAGCACGCGGTTCTGCGTGGACTATCGGCAGCTCAATTACGTCACCAAGAAAGACAGCTACCCTCTGCCACGGATTGACGACACGCTAGACACACTATCAGGAGCCCGATGGTTTTCCACTCTCGACTTGAAGAGTGGCTACTGGCAGGTACAGATCCATCCAGAAGACCGGGAGAAAACTGCCTTCACCGCAGGAAATGGGCTATGGCAATTCACGGTAATGCCATTCGGGCTGTGCAATGCTCCGGCGACTTTCGAGCGATTGATGGAATGTGTCCTGCAAGGATTAACATGGAAAACCTGTTTGGTATACTTGGATGATGTCATCGTCGTAGGAAAAACGTTTGCGCAACACCGAGACAATCTAAGGGATGTGTTTCAAAGGCTTCGAAGTGCC
The DNA here is from genome assembly GCA_963082735.1 of Pocota personata. Lineage (NCBI taxonomy): Eukaryota > Metazoa > Arthropoda > Insecta > Diptera > Syrphidae > Pocota > Pocota personata. The sequence goes on along the minus strand of OY720429.1, from coordinate 102,784,130 downwards.
CACCTGAAGCTCAACCCCAAGAAGTGCGCCCTGTTTAGAGCGGAAGTCAAGTACCTGGGACACATAATTTCAGCGAAAGGAGTGAGAACCGATCCGGAGAAAGTCGAAGCGGTGAAAAACTGGCCAGTCCCCAAAGACAAACACCAACTAAGGAGCTTCCTGGGCCTAGCCACCTACTACAGACGGTTCGTGAAGGATTTTGCCGGGATCGCAAAGAACCTGCACCAGTTGACGGAAAAGGGAAAACAATTCAAATGGTCAATTGAGTGCGAGAAGAGCTTCAAGGCACTTAAACAACGGCTATGCGATGCCCCGATACTGGCTCCCGGGGAAACGTTCGTTGTGGATGCAGATGCTAGTAATGTCGGGGTAGGAGCCGTACTCTCCCAGGTGCATGACGGCCAAGAGAAGGTGGTTGCGTACTTCAGCAAGGTGCTCTCTAAGCCAGAAAGGAACTACTGCGTGACAAGGCGGGAACTTCTAGCTTTGATCTTGGCTACGAAGCATTTTCACAAATACCTCTACGGGAGGAAGTTCGTTCTTCGCACAGACCATGCAGCCTTAAAATGGCTATTACAGTTCAAGAGTCCTGAGGGTCAGGTCGCAAGATGGATCGAAAGGCTGCAAATCTACGACTACGAAATACAGCATCGTAAAGGAAAACTCCACTCTAATGCGGATGCCCTGTCCCGGAGACCATGCAGAACGGATTGTAAACATTGTGCGCGTCAGGAAGAACGGGAGCTGGTTTCCATCCAAAGAATGAGAGCCGAACCTATCGCCGGCTGGAGCGTAGATGAGATCCGGAACGCTCGGAAGGAAGACCCGGATATCGAGCCGATTCTGGCCTGGAAGGAGAACATGGAGAAACCGGATCATCAGGACATCTCTCACAGAAGCCCGACCTTAAAGGCATATTTTGCGCAGTGGGACTCCCTCCATGTCCAAGAAGGTGTTCTGAGAAGAAAATGGGAATCCTCCGACGGAAAGTCGTTTGTAATGCAGCTTGTCGTACCGCGGACGAGGGTCAAGGAGGTGTTACAGGAAATGCATGGCGGGGCGACCGGAGGCCACTTGGGAGTGAATAAGACGCTAGAAAAGGTACGAGAACGTTTTTATTGGTTAAAAGCGAAGGAAGATATCGAAGACTGGTGCAGAAAATGCGACGTGTGTGCAGCTAGCAAGGGTCCGAGAATCAAAACTCGAGGTAAGATGCACCAATACAACGTGGGAGCACCTTTCGAACGAATCGCCATCGACATCGCAGGGCCCTTTCCGGAAACCGACAATGGTAATCGGTATATACTCGTAGTGATGGACTACTTCAGTAAGTGGCCGGAAGCGTTTCCGATCCCTAACCAGGAAGCCAGAACCGTGGCGGAGCAGATCGTCTACAATTGGGTTAGCAGATTCGGTGTGCCCTTGGAATTGCATTCTGACCAAGGGCGGAACTTCGAGTCAAAAGTCTTCCAAGAGATGTGTCAACTACTCGGAATCAAAAAGACAAGGACAACCCCGCTTCATCCACAGTCGGACGGTATGGTGGAGCGTTTCAATAGGACTTTGGACGAACATCTCTCGAAGGTCGTAGGTGACTACCAACGGGATTGGGACCGGCAGATTCCCTTGTTTTTGATGGCCTATAGAAGTGCCGTGCATAGCACTACTCGACATACGCCGTTCGAAATCTTATTTGGTGGAATAGCTCGTTTACCCAGTGAGGTGAAATTTGGATCTCCTACCAATGAGCCCAGAAATGAAGAAGAGTACGTGGCGGACCTTAGGGAAAGGCTTAGGGACATACACCAAAGGACCAGAAGCCAGATTAAGATGACGAGCGACCGCATGAAGACCAGGTATGATGCCAAGGCAACAACGTCAGGATTCCAGGAAGGAGATCTGGTGTGGCTGTATAATCCCCATCGCCAAAAGGGGAAATCACCTAAATTACAGCGGAACTGGGAAGGTCCCTACAGAATAGTAACCCGCATCAACGATGTTGTCTACCGCATCCAGCGAGGACCGAGGGCCAAAATGAAAGTGGTTCATGTGGACCGACTGAGTCGATACAATGGCCGAAATGAGGATGCACTTGTTCGGGACGAACACGTCTAAGAGGGGGGCAGTGTAGCATAATAATAACTACGCTCCTATGTTTATGCAGCAAATTCTGAAGTGACTTTCCATTCTGGCAGAATTTTGGTTCGAACTGTCCTTTCATTGATAGGTTCGTGTCTGGGACGAAGTCTCCACAGCTCATGTCAACGAAAGAGACGAATAATATCAGGGATAAAAGGGAATTATAACTGCAAGAATTATTTCTCTTGTTCCAGTGGTCGAAGAATTTGCTAGAAGTTTCTGGCTATCAGAAACTTCTGCTATATAAGGACAGATGGCGGTCAAAAAAAGAACACAGTTGGTTTAGAACCGTGGCGAAGAGATTGGAAAAGTGATAATGGGCGAAGTTGTAATTTGGTGATAAATTGAAAGTTGAGAGTGAACAAGAAAAAGTAATTAGTTTGGATTTGTGAATTAAGTAATTGAAAGGAGATAAAGTGATTTGAGAGGAAAGAGACCTTGTAAGAAAAGAATTTGCGAAGAATAGTATAGTGTGAACCTGAATTGTTCTATAGACTAGAAAATAAAGAAATAGTTTCACAGAATACTGTTTTATCTACTCGAGCCGTAGCTTGCATATTACAGTATTCAGCAAACACCTAAACCCCGTTTTTAAGTTGCCAATAGTTCTTTCTATAACATTCCGAGCAGCTGAGTGCTTTTATTGAAATTAGACTACATAGTTCTAGTTTGCGCAGATTTGTATGGTGTTAAAAGAAGTGGCTCTAGACTGAAGCCTGCATAACCAAGGAGCCATGCATCGCGTTCACCATTTTCAAATGTTTCAGTGAAATAATTTCGGGCATCGATCATTAACCATATTAGAGCATCATGACTTGACCCAGGGTATGACACATCAATCGTGTCGTGGTCGCAAATCTATGAATAGTTATTTTAATTACAAATTATGCGAAACTGTTAAAATCACTCTAAAAAGCTCTCACAATCAATGCATTAATGCTAAAATATTGTAGCATAATAATAACTACGCCCCCTAAAAATATGACGCAACAAATTCCGAAGTGACTTTTCATTCTGGCAGAATTTTGGTTCGAACTGTCCTTTCATTCGAGGTTCGTGTCTGGGACGAAGTCTCCACAGCTGATGTCAACGAAAGAGACGAATAATATCAGGGATAAAAGGGAATTATAACTGCAAGAATTATTTCTCTTGTTCCAGTGGTCGAAGAATTTGCTAGAAGTTTCTGGCTATCAGAAACTTCTGCTATATAAGGACAGATGGCGATTGAGAAAGGAACAGTAGTTTTTAAACTGTGGCGAGGAGATTAGAAAAGTGTGCAGTGGGCGAAGTTGTAATTCTGTGATAAATTGAAAGTTAAGATTTAAGAAGAAGAAGTAATTAGTTTGGATTTGTGAATTAAATAATTGAAAGGAGATAAAGTGATTTGAGAGGAAAGAGACCTTGTAAGAAAAGAATTGCGAAGAATAGTGTGAACCTGAATTGTTCTATAGACTCGAAAATAAAGAAATAATTTCACAGAATAATTGTTTTATCTACTCGAGCCGTAGCTTGCATATTATATTGGTGTCAGAAGCGGGATAAAACTTATTCTGTGAATAACTATTGTGGTGTGAAATTGGAAAAAAAAAAAAAAAAAAAACGATTTCCGTGTTGAGTTAACTAGTTGCGCAAAATGGGTCGCAAATTGGGAAAACTAACTATAATTCAACTAAAGGCAGAACTCAGTAAGCGGAACCTCGACACAACTGGGGGAAAAGATGCCCTGCTGATTCGTCTGGAAGAAGCAGTAACGCAGGAAGGTGAAAATCCGCACGACGTAGAGTTTGACGTGGAAGAGGAACCAGCAAGTACAGCAGCCGACCCGGGTATAACGAGTCTGCTCCTGCAACTTAAGTTAGTCATGGACGAACAAAAGAAAGCAATAGAAGACCAAAGGAATTCTATAGAACTTAAGCTGGACGAACAAAAGAATTCTCTAGAACTTAAGCTGGATGAACAAAAGAAAGCAATGGACGAACAAAAGAAAGCAATGGACGAACAAAAGAAAGCAATGGACGGACAAAAGAAAACAATGGACGAACAAAAGAATTCTCTAGATGCTCTGGAAAGTAAACTTGATGAGCAAAACAAGAACTTGGAATCCAAATTCGAAGTGATCGAAGAGAAAATCGAGAAGGTCGAGACGCAACTCGGAAAAGTCGAAACTAGATTCGATGAAAATTTTGAGAAACATGAAACTCAGTTCGGGAAAATAGAGACTCAGTTTGAAAAAGTGGATACGCAATTCGAGATAGTAGGGAAGCAAGTCGAAAATCTTGCTAAGGAGCTCAGCGACGTGAAGAGACAGAAAGCACGGGAATATTCCACTGACGGTCTGAGAAGAAAGGAGATGCAGCCTCCTATCTTCGATGGTCAAACATCATGGCCAATTTATAAAAGGCAATTCGAAGCGGCCGCAATGACCAATAGCTGGGACGATGAAGAGAAGTCCATTGCACTCACACTTGCACTGAGGGGTCCAGCTGCAGAGCTCTTGCAGACCATCCCGGAAGATAAACAGCAGAACTACGATTCTCTGGTTCAGGCTATCGAGATGCGGTTTGGGGATGAACACATGCAGCAGGTGTACAGGGTTCAGCTGCGTAGTCGAGTCCAGAAAAGGGGGGAAACGCTCCAACAGTTGCAAGCGGATATAGAGCGACTAGCCCATCTTTCATACCCTAAAGCCGGTGAGGAGCTTATCAACGAAATGGCGGTGGAAGCTTTTATTCAGGCCATAGAGGACAGACAACTGCAAATGGCTGTAAGGATGGCTGAAAAGCGAACACTCCCCGAGGCATTGGCATTCGCTTTGTCAATGAAGGCTGCGGACCAAGCATACCAGGGAATACACCGTGTCAGGGATGTGTCCGTCGTGGAATGCTCATGCCAGAGAACAGCAGTCATGGATGAAGACAGAGCTCGCGGAAGTCAAATCCGTTGCTGGAATTGCAACCAAACCGGACACCTACAACGGCAGTGCAGAAGTGCACCTAGACGAGGAAATTGTTCACATTGCGGAAGTAGGAGAAGCTGAGAGGAAGCATCTGGCGGTGATAACATCCATCCTGTCAGTCAGACTTCCCAAAACCAGCAGTCGGGAAATGCGTAAGGACCAACTTCGCGGGGCAGAAGTTGGTTACTGGAATCGAGGCCCCCAGGACCACTATTCAAGTTTCGCAAACCAAACGGGGTAACAAGAGCCTGACAGTGGAGGCACTAATCAACAAGAAGAAGTGCGTAGCCACCATCGACACAGGTGCCACCGCCTCCATTGTAAGAAGAGATATCGTCAAAAGCTCCTGGCTGCACAACACCAACAGCTACTGCCTGAAGACTGCAACAGGGGAAATGGCGAAGGTATTTGGAGAAGTTCGTCTTACGATTACTCTGGCAGGACTGACGTTCTCCCATGCGTTTCTGGTGGCAGATATATGCGACGAGTGCATCATCGGAATAGACTTCATGAAAGCAAATGAAGTAATCTTGGACATCGGGATGCAAGTACTGAGGTATCGAAATGTGGAGATTCCGATCGTGTACGGAAACGAGAATGTCGTAACTCTCAGGACAGTCATCAGCAAAGACGAAATTTTGCCGCCTTCTTCAGAGACAATCCTTTGGACGAAGCTGGAAGGTGATCTTGGGAGCCACCGATTCTACATAGTAGAACCAGACCCAGAGAAGAATTCTCAAGACTACATCGTGGGAAAGACGTTAGTCGAACCAAAGAACACCATGGTTCCAGTGAGAGTTTTGAACACAAGACCACACACTGTCAAACTAAGGCGAGGGGAGGTGACTGGAAAATGCACGCCGATTACCGCCGTCGCAACAATATCTGAACATGATGCTCCAAAACCTCTCCCATCACCTTGGACAACGGAAACGAGAGAGACGATTCTCCAGTCCAGTGACCTGAATCAGGAGCAGCGAACTATGGCAGAGAATCTTATCAATGAGTACGCTGATGTATTTGCTTCACAGGACGGAGAATACGGCCGAACACACCTGGTACAACATCGAATAGACACTGGTGATACTAGACCAATTCGTCAGCCTGCTAGGCGCCTTCCATTGGCAAAGCAGACAGAAGTTGCAGAGATGGTGTCGGCAATGGAGAAAGAAGGTTTGATTGAAAGTTCCAAAAGTCCGTGGGCATCACCGGTTGTACTGGTAAAGAAGAAAGATGGCAGCACGCGGTTCTGCGTGGACCATCGGCAGCTCAATTACGTCACCCAGAAAGACAGCTATCCTCTGCCACGGATTGACGACACGCTAGACACACTATCAGGAGCCCGATGGTTTTCCACTCTCGACTTGAAGAGTGGCTACTGGCAGGTACAGATCCATCCAGAAGACCGGGAGAAAACCGCCTTCACCGCAGGAAATGGGCTATGGCAATTCACGGTAATGCCATTCGGGCTGTGCAATGCTCCGGCGAATTTCGAGCGATTGATGGAATGTGTCCTGCAAGGGTTAACATGGAAAACCTGTTTGGTATACTTGGATGATGTCATCGTCGTAGGAAAAACGTTTGCGCAACACCGAGACAATCTAAGGGATGTGTTTCAAAGGCTTCGAAGTGCCCACTTGAAGCTCAACCCCAAGAAGTGCGCCCTGTTTAGAGCAGAAGTCAAGTACTTGGGGCACATAATTTCAGCGAAAGGAGTGAGAACCGATCCAGAGAAGGTCGAAGCGGTGAAAAACTGGCCAGTCCCCAAGGATAAACACCAACTAAGGAGCTTCCTGGGCCTAGCCACCTACTACAGACGGTTCGTGAAGGATTTTGCCGGGATCGCAAAGAGCCTGCACCAGTTGACGGAAAAGGGAAAACAATTCAAATGGTCAATTGAGTGTGAGAAGAGCTTCAAGGCACTTAAACAACGGCTATGCGATGCCCCGATACTGGCTTACCCCACTCCCGGGGAAACGTTCATTGTGGATGCAGATGCTAGTAATGTCGGGGTAGGAGCCGTACTCTCCCAGGTGCATGACGGCCAAGAGAAGGTGGTTGCGTACTTTAGCAAGGTGCTCTCTAAGCCAGAAAGGAACTACTGCGTGACAAGGAGAGAACTTCTAGCTTTGATCTTGGCTACGAAGCATTTTCACAAATACCTCTACGGGAGGAAGTTCGTTCTTCGCACAGACCAAGCAGCTTTAAAATGGCTATTACAGTTCAAGAGTCCTGAGGGTCAGGTCGCAAGATGGATCGAAAGGCTGCAAATCTACGACTACGAAATACAGCATCGTAAAGGAAGGCTCCACTCTAATGCGGATGCACTATCCCGGAGACCATGTAGAACGGATTGTAAACATTGTGCGCGTCAGGAAGAACGGGAGCTGGTTTCCATCCAAAGAATGAGAGCCGAACCTATCGCCGGCTGGAGCGTAGATGAAATCCGGAACGCTCAGAAGGAAGACCCGGATATCGAGCCGATTCTGGCCTGGAAGGAGAACATGGAGAAACCGGATCATCAGGACATCTCTCACAGAAGCCCGACCTTAAAGGCATATTTTGCGCAGTGGGACTCCCTCCATGTCCAAGAAGGTGTTCTGAGAAGAAAATGGGAATCCTCCGATGGAAAGTCGTTTGTAATGCAGCTTGTCGTACCGCGGACGAGGGTCAAGGAGGTGTTACAGGAAATGCATGGCGGGGCGACCGGAGGCCACTTGGGAGTGAATAAGACGCTAGAAAAGGTACGAGAACGTTTTTATTGGTTAAAAGCGAAGGAAGATATCGAAGACTGGTGCAGAAAATGCGACGTGTGTGCAGCTAGCAAGGGTCCGAGAATCAAAACTCGAGGTAAGATGCACCAATACAACGTGGGGCACCTTTCGAACGAATCGCCATTGACATCGCAGGTCCCTTTCCGGAAACCGACAATGGTAATCGGTATATACTCGTAGTGATGGACTACTTCAGTAAGTGGCCGGAAGCGTTTCCGATCCCTAACCAGGAAGCCAGAACCGTGGCGGAGCAGATCGTCTACAATTGGGTTAGCAGATTCGGTGTGCCCTTGGAATTGCATTCTGACCAAGGGCGGAACTTCGAGTCAAGAATCTTCCAAGAGATGTGTCAACTACTCGGAATCAAAAAGACAAGGACAACCCCGCTTCATCCACAGTCGGACGGTATGGTGGAGCGTTTCAATAGGACTTTGGACGAACATCTCTCGAAGGTCGTAGGTGACTACCAACGGGATTGGGACCGGCAGATTCCCTTGTTTTTGATGGCCTATAGAAGTGCCGTGCATAGCACTACTCGACATACGCCGTTCGAAATCTTATTTGGTAGAATAGCTCGTTTCCCCAGTGAGGTGAAATTTGGATCTCCTACCAATGAGCCCAGAAATGAAGAAGAGTACGTGGCGGACCTTAGGGAAAGGCTTAGGGACATACACCAAAGGACCAGAAGCCAGATTAAGATGACGAGCGACCGCATGAAGACCAGGTATGATGCCAAGGCAACAACGTCAGGATTCCAGGAAGGAGATCTGGTGTGGCTGTATAATCCCCATCGCCAAAAGGGGAAATCACCTAAATTACAGCGGAACTGGGAAGGTCCCTACAGAATAGTAACCCGCATCAACGATGTTGTCTACCGCATCCAGCGAGGTCCGAGGGCCAAAATGAAAGTGGTTCATGTGGACCGACTGAGTCGATACAATGGCCGAAATGAGGATGCACTTGTTCGGGACGAACACGTCTAAGAGGGGGGCAGTGTAGCATAATAATAACTACGCCCCCTAAAAATATGACGCAACAAATTCCGAAGTGACTTTTCATTCTGGCAGAATTTTGGTTCGAACTGTCCTTTCATTCGAGGTTCGTGTCTGGGACGAAGTCTCCACAGCTCATGTCAACGAAAGAGATGAATAATATCAGGGATAAAAGGGAATTATAACTGCAAGAATTATTTCTCTTGTTCCAGTGGTCGAAGAATTTGCTAGAAGTTTCTGGCTATCAGAAACTTCTGCTATATAAGGACAGATGGCGATTGAGAAAGGAACAGTAGTTTTTAAACTGTGGCGAGGAGATTAGAAAAGTGTGCAGTGGGCGAAGTTGTAATTCTGTGATAAATTGAAAGTTGAGATTTAAGAAGAAGGAGTAATTAGTTTGGATTTGTGAATTAAGTAATTGAAAGGAAATAAAGTGATTTGAGAGGAAAGAGACCTTGTAAGAAAAGAATTGCGAAGAATAGTGTGAACCTGAATTGTTCTATAGACTCGAAAATAAAGAAATAATTTCACAGAATAATTGTTTTATCTACTCGAGCCGTAGCTTGCATATTACAATATCATTTTCTATAAAAAAAAGATTGGAGTTCTGTTGGGCTTAATATTTCGAAAAACTATCCGAATATCCGAATACATAAGTATGAGACAGTTGAGATCCGTGTGGATTCGGATAGTGTCGGTTAGTTTCGGATTGTAATATTGATTCAACTTGTGAGCTCTTTGCAAAGTTTTTTGAATCAGTTTATGTTGATCACACGAATCTTAGTCCGTTTTTTGATAATGATTTAAGTGATTGTAGTGCATGTATAGGATGATGTTTTGCAAGGCGTACAAAATATGAACTGTTGTCAAAGTGCTGGCCCTGATCGTATTCCATTTGATGTTCTTAAACAATGTAATTTGTCCTTGTTTTCTTCTTTAAAATTCATTTTCAATTTATCCTTAACTTCTGGTACGTTTTTAGATGAATGGAAATATTCATTTATAACTTCCATATTCAAAGCCGGATCCCGACAAAATGTTGAAAATTATCGTGGATTATCTAAGCTCTCAGCTATTCCGAAACTGTTCGAGTCAATTGTTACAAAAAAACTTTATTTCACAATCAAGGAACAAATATCATTGCAACAACATGGATTTGTATCTGGTAGATCCACATTAACCAACTTGACGCTGTTTACGAAATATCTTTTTGATTCTGTTGAGTCCGGATATCAAGTTGGTGTAGTTTTTACAGATTCAAGAAAGCTTTTGACACAATATGTCATAGTATTCTTATAAACAAATCAAAATCATTTGGCATTCATTCGATGCTGCTTAAGTGGATTTCGAGTTACTTTTTGAATAGAAAGCAGTATGTAAAAATTGGTTGTTCTCAATCTAGACTCATTGAGGTCTTATCTGGTATCCCCCAAGGTAGTCACTTAGGGCATTTGCTCTTTAATATTTTTATTAACGAGATTCCTTCATTGCTTAATCGTGCTAACTGCCTGATATATGCTGATGACCTAAAGATCTTTTTGCGCGTTAAAAATATTTATGATTGTGAATGTCTCCAAAATGATATAAACACAATAGTCAATTGGTGTGAACTTAATCGACTTACCTTGAACATAAATAAATGTCATTCTTTTTCTTTGTACCATACATTAGTGCCTGTTATTAACGACTACACAATTTCCTGGACCACCCTTTCTCGAAAAACCGAAATTAAAGACCTTGGTGTGATTTTTGACACGAAACTTGCATTTTCGTTTCACATTGATTATATTGCTGCCAAAGCAAACTCGATGCTTGGATTTCTTAAGCGAACGTGTACTGAATTTTCTAACCCATATGCTCTTAAGTCTGTCTATATGTCTCTAGTACGCCCTTTCTATAGTTTGGTGTCCAATATATGTAAATTCTATAATACGACTAGAAACGGTTCAAAAGTCCTTTACAAAATATGTTATAAGGCAAGTGAAATGGAACCTTAATACAATTCCCTCTTATCCAACAAGATGTGTTAATAGGATTAGATACCTTAGAAGAAAGGCGAAATGTTTACTGTGTACTGTTTATTAATTTTTTATTTTTTTTTATTGAAGATGAAAATCTCGAAAGACGCAGAGGGGTTAGAAACCCAAAGCAGTGTGGGACTCTAACCGCACTAAAAACACCTCCTTGATCATGACCAATCAAAGAAAGATCGACAAATGATTTTATTTTCAACATCTAGTTGCGTTTGGGAGGGTATTGTTATATGCAAGCTACGGCTCGAGTAGATAAAACGATATTCTGTGAGATTTATTTCTTTATTTTCTAGTCTATAGAAAATAATTCAAGTTCACACTACACTATTCTTCGCAAATTCTTTTCTTACAAGGTCTCTTTCCTCTCAAATCACTTTATCTCCTTTCAATTACTTAATTCACAAATCCAAACTAATTACTTTTTCTTGTTTACTCTCAACTTTCAATTTATCACCAAATTACAACTTCGCCCATTATCACTTTTCCAATCTCTTCGCCACGGTTCTAAAACCAACTGTGTCTTTTTTTTGACCGCCATCTGTCCTTATATAGCAGAAGTTTCCGATAGCCAGAAACTTCTAGCAAATTCTTCGACCACTGGAACAAGCGAAATAATTCTTGCAGTTATAATTCCCTTTTATCTCTGATATTATTCGTCTCTTTCGTTGACATGTGGAGACTTCGTCCCAGACACGAACCTCGAATGAAAGGACAGTTCGAACCAAAATTCTGCCAGAATGGAAAGTCACTTCAGAATTTGCTGCATAGACATAGGAGCGTAGTTATTATTATGCTACAGTATTATAATTTAAATACGTGCTCTCATAATCGTCAGATTATAAGTTCATGAGGTTTGGTTCTTCTTAATCTACGAATATTATTTCGTATATTTAAGATGTCTTCTATTGAAGGATTTATATGTATCTGCAGACGCATGTTGTGACGAATTGCGTTAATTTTAATTTCTTCCGTTACCGGATTAATCTGCAAATCACGATGCAAGTCAATATTTCTAATGTACCATGGGGCATTTACTATTCCCCGAAGTACTTTATTTTGAAAAGTTTGTATTATTTGTACATTCATTTTTTTTGGTTATATAATAAGATTTTGTTTTCAATGAACACTTCTGAATTATGTCCTAACAGCCAATAGAGTTTGCTATATTTAATATTTAACTCCTCTACTTTCTTTTTCACATGTTCCTTCCATTTTAGTTTAGCATCCAGATTCATACCCAGATACATACTTAGCTGTGTTAGAATAAGGAACTACTTGATTATTAATAACCACAGGATCGTTCGTTATTTTTTTATTTGTAAAGTTGATATGGGTGGACTTAGACTCATTAAGTTTCATTCGCCATCGTCCAATCACATATCTTTCGTTAAATCACATATCTCGTTCACTGAGTTTTGTAGCTTTTCTGTTGCTATGGCCACGAATCCATCAGTTGCTAGAAGAGCAGTGTCGTCTGCGAATGTGGCTAACATGGTATCATTCGCATGTGGAATATCTCTAGTATATACTAAATATAGGGTAGGGCCTAGAACACTTCCCTGTTTAACACCTGCTTGTATTTCTTTAAGTTCAGAATACGCTGAACCATAGCGAACTCTAAAGAATCTATTAGCTATATATAACTTAAGTATCTCATAGTATTGCCTAGGTAGATCCCTATGTAGTTTACATTCAAAGCCCTTATGCCAAACTTTATCAAAAGCCTGAGCAACGTCTAGGAGTGTTCTAGAACAAACTTGTTATTCTTCTAGTGCTTTTTCTATAACATTAGTTATACGATGCACTTGGTCTATTGTCGAGTACTTATTTCTAGACCCGAACTGATGTGTGGGAATAAGCCTTCTTTGCTCTATGATTCTATCCAGCCTTTTAAGAAGCAATTTCTCGAAAATGTTTGATAATATCGGTAAAAGCGATATTGGCCTATATGAGGTAACTTCTGATAGGGGTTTACCTTGTTTAGGTATAACAATAATTTCTGCTATTTTCCAGTGATGTGGGACATATCTTTGTGTAAATCAGCCATTAATTATAAGCTTGTGTTTTAACAATGCTACGAAGGGTAGTTCTTTCAGGATTTGGGCAGTTACGAGTAAAAGGTCGTAACCTGGTGTTTTTCTACTATATAGTTTAGAAATTCATGTGCTAATCTCTCTTAGCGAAACATAAGGGATTACATCTTCATCTATTTTATCAGAGGATTCGAGTTCATTTGCCACGCTAGGTGGCCGTGGTGTAGTGGTAACATCAACGCTTGTCACGCTCTTGGTTCACGGTTCAAATCCTGATCTCAACAATCATCTATTTATTTCGTTTGAAATAAATAAAAAAGTCGATCAATTGCGAAAGCTTAGTCAACTCTACTGCGAAGGCATAACACTGGCAGTAGAGTGGTCATATGGCTTAAATGCAACTTGATGGTGATGATGACATCAGGTGGAGGGAAAAAAATACTGTGAATCATGAGCAACGACAAAAAGCAAAACAAACAAGCTCCCCAGTTATCTGGATGCCACCCTTGGAGTTTACTGAAACTTAATACCACCTAAGTTTCAAACCCACTACACCAATCTTCCTTCCAAACGCCCGTGCCCTGAAATAATTTAATGGTATTCATATCCCATTTGGCGCGCGCAAATTATAAAAAAAAAAAAAAAAAAAATTTGTTATTTACAGCTGGCGTGTTTGCTTTAGAAGCAATTGATCTTTTGTCTACTTTATTGTTTACAACATTTACTTGTTTGTCATTTTTATTTTTGAGCGAACGGGCAACCTCTGAAATTAGCTGAGTGATTTCCATGACAGTTGATACATTTCACTTTTTCATCCTTCTTTAGTGGACAGTCGACTGTTGGATGTTTTCCTTCACATTTAACGCATGCAAAATCCCTTTTACAATAGCTTTGCGTATGCCCGTAGGCCTGACATCTTTTGCATTGAGGTATTGTGTTGGAACTTCAACGAAGTGGCCCAATCTTGACAACAATACCCATTATTGATCTAATAGCGTATACCTTTTCAATATCTTCTTGATTGTGAAAGGAGAGTATAAAAAGAGGTAACTTTCTATTTCTTGTCATTGGTTCCCCATCGTTATCTTTTATATATTCTTTTTTGGTTAGGTTGTTGGCCTCCAAAATTTTGAAATTTTTACTAGTCAATTCTTCAACAATATCATGTTCATCACACGAGGAGTGAAGACCTCTGGCTACTACTCTCAATGGTCTAGTAGCCTTATTTTCATATGAGTGCCATTGCAACTTCATTTTCGTTAGCTCATCAGTGATTTCTCTATAAGTGTCACTATCATCGACATTTATTTTCCAATTATAGTTGCTATATGATGTGAGCTTGCATGTTTTCTTTGCTTTTTGGTCAATTATTCTTTTTAACTCACCAAATCTGTCTACTCCAGAGATCATTATTGGTGGTGGTAATGGATGTCTTTTTAAGGCAATGGTTGCCTTTTCAAGCCTTCTATCCTTAGACTCAGCTTGCGAATTTGCTTGTTTTGCAGTAGCCATACTATCATGTTTTCTTTCAGATGTTTAAGGACTCTCTTCAGCCTTGCGTTTTTCCGTTGGCCTTTAACTTTTCTTCAGATGTCCTACTGTCTCTAGTGCAAGCTCCTCTTCATCTGTGAGGTATTCTTTTTTGTCATCTTGCTGGCGTGGCTGGACAGGACATTTATTAGTACAGTCCAACAAGGCAATTTTTACCTTTAGGTTTATTATTTGTTTTTGCAGGCTTATAACAATCTCTTCTAGATTTTTCCTTGCTTTGAGTTCAGCTTGCCATTCATTACAAAGAATGGCAAGACGAACTGTTTGTTTTTAATTTCGCTAGTGAATCTGATATATGTTCACTTTCAACTATACTGGATTCAGTTCCAGATTTTTCTTTTTGTGCTTTTGGAATGCTAACAATTATAGCGCTATCTTTGGTCGTATGGTTTTTTGGCGCTATTTTTTTTTGGTGGAGTTATTACCGTGAGTGAACTCCTTCTGGAGTTTTGTTGAAAAAGCAATAAATGGTCCCCCCCAGAATCCATGGGACCGACCTCCGAGGAGGGTGGATTTTCCAGTTTACCTGGTCTGCCACCTGGGGTATTCATATCTGTTGTTTTGTTCATTGTCATATTTTATATAACTGGTCCAGTTTTACTAGGTAGTTCAGTAATTTCTACAAACCCCCTGCCAGGAGGACCGGGTCATTTGTTTTATTTTTTTGCCGTTTTTGCGAAGTTTTCGTCTCCGCTTATGTGGATTTTAGTCGCCTCTTACGACAGGCATGCCTACCTCGGGTATATTCTGTCCCCAACCCGAAGGGGTAACTGTTTATTCACGACGTCTTTTCTTATCGTATAATATGTAACGATGTACTTCAAAATTTTAAATTATATGCTCCAGAAAGAATTCCTCGAACAAGAATTTTTTTTATTGAATCCTAAACATTTCTACAATTATGTTCTTAATGAACCAATGACTAAATGTATAAAACTTTTCAATTCTGTTTGTACTGAAATAGATTTATTGTATGTGATGATAGATCGAAATTTAAATTGTCTCTATTGAATATTAATATGACCTAAAAGATTATACCGCTAAATATTAATGTATTTTGAATTATTATATCATTTAATCCAAAGTCTGTTAGAGTTAAGCTCGGTAGATGAATAAAGAATGAATAAGGATTTTCGAATAGTTTCGGATCTTCGCATAGTGTCTAATCTTCGGATAGTGTCGGATCGTCGGATTGTTTCGGATACTGTGATCCAGTTGCAGATAATAATGCTACATAATATTGAAACTAACTACATACACTACAGGCCAAAAGTTTATTGCAGGCTATTTTCATATTATTCTTAACATAAAGGAATTTAATTAAAAAGAAGAATTTTTATTTAAAAGAAGAAAAAATCACGAACCGATTTTTCGTCGAAAAAGCCACCTCTGTTTTAAGCCACCATTCTATTACTTTTCTTTACAATTCTTAGCATTCTAGCTATCAGTTTTTGAATTGTTGCCTGTGGTATATTGCTCCAGCAATCCAATAGTATATTCCACAACGTAGATTCTGATGGTGGGCATTGATCCCGGACCATTCTATCCAGTCGCTCCCACATTAAATCGGGTAATTGCGACGTGCATATGATGATTTGTAAGATTTCCTCATCTTCCCTCTGTTTCAGGTAGTCTTGACATGTGTTTAGGGTCGTTGCCCTATTGAAATACGAATCCATCGCCAATTAGTCTTAGTCCAGAGGTCACAGCATTTTCTTTCAATATTGTTTTGTATGCCTCTTTACTCATTTTTCCAATCGCTCGAGCCAGATCTTCCACTCCACTTGAAGAGAAACATCCCCATGCCATAACAAAACCGCCTCCAGGTTTGACGGTAGCAACTACACAGTATGTAGTCACAAAATAGTCCTGTTCGCGCGCTAAGTTTGAATTGATCAATTAAAATGTATACCAATAAAGTAAAATAGAATCACTCTACGTACTAAAACAGTACCAACTTCCCCTTAAAAATATTCACCATACCAAATGTCGCCCCACCCAAGATGCATCTCATCCTTTAAATAGACTCACGATGTACAAACTCGCTCTAGTTCGCACGCACTTCCAACGATATACTCGTACGTACAATAAATCTAAATTATAAAGTTTTAAAAGTAAAGTGTTTTATTTAGTGGCGTCTTAAATTTTCATTGGCGACCGTGACAGGACAAATTATGAATCAGTTTAAAACTCATTTTCGTTCTTACAAAAAAAAAAAAAAACAGTGACTATTTCGGGATATTGTTTGAACAAAATGGACAAAGTTCAAAAGAAACTGAAAGTGAGTTTGCTTACGGTTCCGCGTTCGCGTACGGTCTACAAAACGGCTTTCCAAGTACCATACAGCTAGAGGAACAGCTACTGGAAACAACAAAGATGTTAGGAATTTCTTGGAATCCACGACAGGATACATTTCAGTACTCCTACAAAGATTCGCTTGCACCAAGTAAGCTCTCTAAACGCATTGTCCTATCGTCTGCGAGTAAATTGTTCGATCCTCTTGGGTTAATTTGTCCAATTGTAGTAAGGGCAAAAATGTTTTTGAAATCATTGTGGATGGAGAAACTAGATTGGGATGAGGCTCTGCTAAGTGCTTTTGACGCTTGTTGGAAACAATATACGGCTGACCTGCGAAACTTAAATGGCATCAGCATTCCTCGATTAATTTTTCAATCAAACTTTAGGAACGTTCAAATTCGTGGGTTCTCCGATGCGCCAATAAAGGCCTACGGATGCTGTTGGTATGCAAGATGTGAGGACGAAGCAAATCCAAGGTTACGCCGGAAAAAACTCTATCACTGCCTAGGTTAGAATTGTGTGGAGCTCAAATGTTAGTCAAGCTATTTAACAAAGTCAAAGCAGCGTTCGAGATTAAATTTGGTCATATTTATTTTCGAAGATTGTCCTGTGCTGGCTCAATTCATCTCCAAGTGCTTGGGAAACTTTCGTCGCAAACCGAGTGAGCGACATAAAATCGTCAAGTCTGGGTGTCTACTAGAGGCACGTAAGATCAGAGAATAATCCGGCAGATTTAATCTCAAGAGGATGCAACGTCGAGGACCTACAACACCCACCTTGGTTTGCGGGGCCTGATTTCCTAAAAGGAGGATATAACGATTGGCCAGGCAAAGCGGATTTCACAAGGGTCGATGCAAAGGAGCCGTTATTAGAACGGAAGAAACGGAAAAGCATTTTTGCCTGCGAAGTTGTAAAAAAGGAATTCTCAACCATCTTCTATAGACATAGCTCTTACGTTAAGACACTGCGGATCATAGCATATATTCTAAAATTCATCGCGGCTGCTAGAAGTAAGAGATTCATGGGGATACAGCTATCGGGAGAAGACCTCAACAACGCATTGATGACAATTGTGTGGTGTATCCAGCAACAAAGCTTCGCCAAGGAAATAGCAGAAATCAGGACTAGAGGATCTACGTCGAACTCAAAACTGTTACAAATGGGTCTAGTCTTGAATGAGACTAGAAAAAGACTATTCTCAGGGTAGGCGGTCGCATAGGCAATGCTGACATAGCGCGCGACCAGAAATTTCCTATGCTCTTGCCAAATGACAACGAATTCGTTACGAAATATGTAAGGTACGTGCATCGTAGCAACTTTCACGCCGGTTCGCAGGCTTTGCTCAACTTCGTGAGAGATCGATTTTGGATCATAAATGGAAGAGTAGTGGTGAGACAGGTTGTGCGCAACTGTATCCATTGCAGAAGGTACAAGCCAAAACTGTAAATCATGGGAAATTTACCCAAAGGTAGGTTAACACCCAACCGACCATTTTCTGATTGTGGGGTGGACTTCTGTGGTCCAATACTGACGTCATGGAAAATTCGCGGAAAACAACCCTATAAAACCTACATAGCAGTATTCCTCTGTTTTTTTTCAAACTGCATTTGGCAGTTGTTTTCGATCCAACATCTGATGCATTTATAGGAGCACTTAAGCGGTTAATAGGGCGAAGAGGTTGTCCAACGAAAATCTATTGTGACAATGCGACGAATTTTGTAGGTGCTAGGACTAAATTACTGCAATTTCGCTATAAGTTCTTTACATCATATAATAAAACAAATATTTTAAGTTTCGCTTCAGAGAAGATGATGGAGTTCAAGTTCATCCCACCTAAAGCACCTCACTTCGGAGGGCTTTGGGAAGCAGCTGTGAAGTCGGCAAAGGGACCTCTCTACAAGACTTTGGGCGGCGCGCTACTGATGTTTGAAGAGCTGGCGATAGCTTTGGCCGAAATTGAAGGCATTTTAAATTCGAGACCAGTCACTCCAATGTCTTCAAATACCGACGATATCAGTGCGCTGACTACAGGGCACTTTCTAATTGGATGCGCGATCAATTCCTTTCAAGAACCGAATGTTATTAATGAAAAATTTTCTTATCTTAATAGACGGCAACGTGTGTCTGCAATCAAGCAACACTTTTGGAAAAGATGGTTGAGCGAGTACGTCAAAATTTTTCAGGTTCGCTCCAAGTGGTTCACAACGCAGCCTAACATCAGAGTAGGAAGTCTGGTAATAGTCCACGAAGACAACTTACCTCCGTACAAATGGATTCTTGCTCGAGTGACAAAAGCAATCAAAGGCGACGACGGGAAGGTACGAGTAGTTTACCTCAAGACTAGTTCCGGAAGCTGTCGGCGTCCTATAGCAAAGATCGTCCCAATACTAGAAGAAGATAATTGACGGTCTACAACCCATCAAGGTGGCCAGAATGTTCGCGCGCTAAGTGTGAATTGATCAATTAAAATGTATACCAATAAAGTAAAATAGAATCACTCTACGTACTAAAACTGTACCAACTTCCCCTTAAAAATATTCACCATACCAAATGTCGCCCCCACCCAAGATGCACTCCATCCTTTAAATAAACTCACAATGTACAAACTCGCACTAGTTCGCACGCACTTCCAACGATATACTCGTACGTACAATAAATCTAAATTATAAAGTTTTAAAAGTAAAGTGTTTTATTTAGTGGCCTCTAAAATTTTCAAGTCCAGCATGTCTTAATCTTCATTTGACCGTTATCAAGGACAGCGGTTTATTTCATGTGTCACTTATTTCGGCCCCTATTTCGGGTGCTGTTTCTAGGCCATCTTCATCGTGGTTTATTCTCAAGACTTCCGGTTTGAGCATTTCGTTCAACGGTATGTTGAACGCAGCACCTTCGAAAGAAGGGTGATGATTGCAGATCGTTTCTCGATTGTGGTTTCGGTGACTTTTCCCATTTTTAAAGAATTGTTTACTCAAGACGTGCAGAATCTTAAATAAATTCTTATGACTTTAAAATGTTGCTTTTATGTAAAACCCTTGTAATCCAGGTCGACAAATATTAGGACTTGAGAACCCTTTTGATGTAGGGAGTCATAAACAAGTACTAAATCAAAAACCAAGTCATAAAATTTAATAAATATGAAAAACCTAAACACTTCTCACTAAACCACAAAAGCGGTTTTTTCCACATTTGTAAGCAAAACGCTCACTGTTCAGAATGCATAAAATTTAATCTCCATACATGAATGAAGTCAGTTGTCTAGACAGGTCTTAAACCCTTGGCCTTCAGTGTACCTATATATGTATATTAAGGTATAATAGTAGTTTCGCTGCCTTTTTTGGGTCTGAGTTTCGAATTAAATCAAATTATTCTAAGGTAAAATGCCCTTCATCCTCTTCGATTACTTATCTTGTCGTAGTGGGGATGCTCAGTGGGATCTAGTGATTCTAGAAAGCGATTGCAGTAGGGTCACCTAAGCTGTAAAGTCTCCAGATGAAGGTCCGAAGAGAAAGAGTAATCAACCTAATTCCAGTGGCGGTATGAGCAATTACCGTAAACCGTACCCAAGGATGCAAGGCTGAGGGTGAAATCAGTCGCTAATGAGCTCCTTCAGGTGCCCTGGCAGGGGCTTGTAATAATTTGCATTATAGTAGTAGAACCGGCTATGCTGCGATGGACATATCTCAGACCGGCTTACTCGTGGGACTTAAAATGAATAATAATACCAATTAACTACTACAATACCAATTAACTACTACTGAACAAATAAATGTAGTTGAGACCGGTTCTCCTTTAAAACCAGACGGTAATACTCCAAAGGTATTGGCTAGCAAAAGGATTGTGGACTCACATGGTCCATCTGCTGCCAAAAACAGCACGGAACCCTGTAGGGGATCTTTACAGTCCAATAAGGACTTTTCGGGATCGGGTTTTAGCTCCGGCTCACGACACGTCACTCCCTCCAAACAGACCTTCAAAGATAGTCGCTCTGCTGGCCGTATTCTTAAAAAATTTAGCAATATTCCGGAGAACAAAATGATTGATAGGGTGAAGACCCTATTCATTTGGGCTAAAAAGATTGTTAGTACCGAACCCAGTAAGACTACCAGAGACTTCACGTCTAAGAGACAAAAATCGTTGGAAGAGTCCGGGTCGAATTCTAAGAGACCTAAGGTGCACAACACCAGCACCTCCTCCAGGCCCTCCAACGTTACTTCCAAATCGTACAGCGATGTCCTCAAAGACAGGTTTGTACTGGCAATCATCGATAAGAATGACATCGATGGAACAATCACTCCAGCTAAATGGAGGATGATTCCAGCCAAACTTGCGACTTGCTTTCTGGGCAATATGAAAAATAATCCCGGCCCATCTGCTAACTGTCGTGACGGCGGTTGACATCAAGGCCGTGTCAAGCCGATCGCTTGTGCTTACAAGAGATCTTGTGATCTCTATAAGCTCGCGGTCTGTAAATTAGGGAAGGTTTAGCCTGGTGCTAAGCTCGAGGTTGTAGCAAGGGAGGATATCCCATATAGACCGAGGACTCGCACCTGGATTCCAGTCGAACCCTCCAATACGGAGGATATTATCCGGATCAATAAGGAATCTCTTGCTCCTTTGGCGAAGATCTAAGGCGTGATAAGCTATGGGTTCGTTGCTATTACCCTGAAGGTGTACAGAAAGGACGAGGTGGTTGTTGACAAACTCCCCCCCATCAATCTGAGACATCAATCTCCTTCCCTTCCTTGGAATATGATGACTCTCAGTCGACCATACAACCATCTTTATTCGATGATGGTCCGTTATCAGACATGGAGATGGGCGATATTACAGACAAAGCACCGTTGAGTGAAGATGACCTTGTTGACTTGTTTTCAGACTCGGAGGGCTGCACTGTGGTGCAGGTTTCTCTGGCTGATTGTAATAGAAATCACTCCAAAAAGGCTTTGGCGCGCTTACTTCTCCGTCTCTCAAAGAATAGAGAAGATATTGTCTTCATCTAAGAACCTTGGGTTATTAACAATCTGGTTTGTGGACTCAAGACTCCCGGATACTACTCCCTATATGTCAAGGATAAAGGTAAACCTAGATCTTGCATATAACCCTTGTCTCTGACAATATTAATCAAATGATCAAGAACTGGAAGGTATCTTGTGAACACTCTTTTTCTGACCACCGATTCAATTTAGTCTTGACAACGATCCTCCAGGCCCACAGACTGGCTCAAATAGAGGAAAACTTTAAAGAAATTGGTGATGTCTGATACTTTAAAGTCCCCGAGCAATCCTTAAGAGCTTGATTGTATGGTTAAGGCCCTTACCTCGGAAGGGAGGTAAAAATATCACTGCAGCACACCCCAATTCATAGTGCTTGTCGTAGAGGGCTACTTAGGGGAAATCACATCTAGGCAATGTGAATATATTCAGGTGAGCCAAGCGACACATATACTATCTTAAAACTGTCCCGCAAGTGTGCATGCGAATCCGTGAGTTGACACGACTGGAGATCACCGGTGTTGTAAAAGTAAGATCAAACATAAATACAAAATCAGGAGCACGCACGTGTCAAAACCAAAAAAAACGCTTAAACCCTAACATTATGGAAAAATACGCTGAAAAGAAAAGCACTACCCAGCCAGGCACTACCAATGCTACGCATGCTTGTGAACCTGGGACGAGCAGAAATACTTGGTCAGAGCTATTCGATTTCCGGGGGATAGCAAAATAATGCAACGGCTTAGGCGTAACCTAAGAGTCGCGAGTTGGAACCATGGAAGTATGAGTAGTCGTAGCTACGAGTTTGAAGAAATGATGATTTGAAGGCGAGTGGACATCTTGTGTGTACAAGAAACGAAATGGCGAAACAGCGGAAATCCTACGACTTTCTTGGACGTTAAGACAAAAGCTTACAAAATGTTCTACTATGGATCGAAACAAGATAAAAACGGAATTGCTATCATCCTCGAGGCAGAGCTACTTGGCAACATCTTGACCATTTCAAAGTCCTGTGATCGTTTGATGTCTCTCAAATTGGTTATACAGGGTGAGGTGTGGAATATTGTAAGCGCATATGCTCCCCAAGTCAGATGCGAACATAGAGAACAAGATGCATTCTGGCTGGATTTTCACAACCTCATCAAAAACATAGCAAAGGAAGAGCTTTTGTTTGTTGGCGGAGATTTGAACGGACATGTCGGGAAGACAAACGAATACTATGGAATTCTCCAGGTGAAGACATCCTACGCATGTGCAAGTCATACGGTTTTATCGTGCTAAATACCATGTTCGTCAAACAAAGCCGGCACCTGATTACTTACAGCAGTGGCGGAAATGAAACCCAGATTGAAGAGGCGATCGCCCAGCAACACCGCCTCTTTCTGATAGAAATTTTTGTGGAGACGGGGAAGAAAACAATTTTTTTTTTTGCCGAGAGGGTGGAAATCTTCTTAAGATGCCATAAGGCCCGACCGCGCGTGCTTATGGTAGTGTGAAATTTTTACTCACTAAAATCACCTCTCTCCAAGACTAATACTACAACTAAGCCGACGCTTATCCAGCAGTTCTATTTTCGCTTACGGGACTCGTGATTTTTGATGTTCGTATGTAATTAAAAAGAATGTAGCACTTTAGACAGGATAAATTCCAATGAAAATTCCTGCGGTTTTCACGACCGGCATATACTACGACGCGATGTCAAAAGGTTTTGTCCTTTACAGACGACGAATTGAATTGTTGGCGTCAAGTATTTGAATAACGGTACGGTTACAATGACCGTGAACACGATCTTTGTGTTTACGAGCAAATTTTGTTGTCTCTTCGACGACGCTGGGAATTCCCAGATCGCGATGAATATCTTCGTTACGTACGTACCACGGTGCGCTAACAATCGTTCTAAAAACTTTATTTTCAAAAGTTGCTAAGATGTTTCTATTGCTTTCCTGATACAACCCCATAGTTGTAGACCATACGCCCACTCTGGCTTTAGCACTTGCTTATCTATAAGCAGTTTGCTGTTTAGGCTCAATTTCGAAAACAAATAAGCTTAAAAAGGTGGCTGAGAAAATCAATTGGTTCAAGCTGGACAAAGGAAAAGACGAAGCTTTTATTATCAGCATGACAAATTACCTCTCTACCATCATCGATGAGGTCGGTGATGAGGAGTGCAGAGCACAAGATATGTGCTTCCTACAGCGACCTAGCTTGGAGAGAGCCAAATCACTGCTTGGAACGTCAAAAGGCCCCTGCCAATACGCCGAAGAAACATGGTGGTGGACAGATGAAGCTAAAGTAGTGATACGGGAAAAGAAAACGCCTTTCAAGGCTTGGTCAAAGTGCTCTTCTACTAATAGAGATGAAAAAGCTCGCTTTGAAGTGTCATATAGATGTTGTAAAGATCTCGCGAAGAAGAAGTGCGTCCAATTTCAAACAAAAAGTATGTAAGACCTCTATCGGCAGTTGGAGGAAATATCGTCTTCGGCGCCTGATAGGAACAAGGCTATCCAGGAGCTTCGACAAAACAACTTGTACAAAGGAACAACTATCTTCTAAATAGGGAAGAAGAAATGCTCAGGAGATTCGTTCCCCGAAGTTCATTAAGAATGCTCAAAGCCAGCTTATTGTGGAAGACGACAAAATTCTCCACAGATGGCGACAGTATTGTGAAAGGCTTCTGAACGAACAGTTTCTCCGCGTATACTTTCCAAGAGCCGCTCCTAATCATGACGAAGTATCTGTCATTACTGTCGAAGAAGTTAGGAATGCGGTCAAATACTCCGAAAAAAAGCGGTTGGGCCAGACGAGATGCCCTCTGAATTCTGTTAAAAGATGGGAGACATCGAGTTCAGATGGCTCATGATTCTTATCTCCAAAGTTATGAGCATTGATCCATTGCCTAATCAGTGGAGAGAAAGTTATCTTCTTCCTGTGCACAAAGAAAAAGGCGATACGCGAAACTGCGATAACTACCGTTCTGTTAAGCTGATGTCACACACCATGAAGATCGTTGAGCGGGTATTAGATGGCCGACTGCAGAAAATAATACGGCTATCTGATGACCAGTGCGGGTTTGACTCGGGTAAATCAACAGAAGATGCAACCCAAAGTATAAGGATCATAATGAAAAAACTTCGTGATTTCTTAAAGGACTTGCATATGGGGTTGGCCGATTTTGAAAAAGCCTTTGATAGACAACCAAGCGGATCTTTTATGGGTGGTGTTAAGATAACGAGGAGTTCCAGAAACCTAAATTTTTTCATTTTTATTGTATTTGCCGATATAACCGCCAATCCTGCACACCGTGCTCCAGTGTTCATAAAATTGCTTAATATATAAGAGCAGCACTTGGGATGTGGAAACATGTATGTATGTAATCACTTCTAATGTTTACGAGCGAGGGGCGGCTCATAAGTTCGCGACCTAAGGCATTAAGTAAAAGAAGAGATCCGATTAAAAAATTGTATTTCTCAGTCACTCAAGTGAAATGAATTTGTCAGGAATCAGATCACACCTGCAGCTGTTCCACTAATCCTTAACCTAGCTTAACATAAGCATTCTCAATACACACTGTCCATTCACCTTATCCCACACGTTCCCACATAGAACGTTTCGTTTCGTTTTTAATGCATTTTTATTTTTGGACTTCATGAACTCTTAACAGCTAGACACAAAAAACGCTTAAAACTAGCTTAACTAACTTAACTATGTTATATACTAACTTAATTTGATATCCATATATATATACATATATATGGATATATTGTATACCTTCATATATACATATAGTATAAATACATATATTCACATGTATAAGGTTTGTTTTTAAAAGCTATACTTAAATCGACCTTAAAACTATATAAGCCGGCCAGGCTATAAAAAGCTACACCGACTTTTACCACGGATCAAAAGGAAACGACGAGGGAGTTCCCTCTCCATCCCCGAGCCACCAGAATTTCTGGTGCTGTCTTACTGCATCTGCCATATCACGGCTTGATACCGCTCTACTAAACCGGAGACGCTCCGTGGTGCTATGTACGACGTGTCGGTCGTAGTTAAGTCGCCTTTCCGCAGCATTTCGGGCAACATGGTAGATTAGCGGCACCGCTACCCTATTCTGCATCAGACTTTCTCTATCTAAAAATAGGAACGCCTCTGGGGGGAAGAAGCCGTTAAAGCGCACGCTCTCGTGATACAAATCATTGGGGTAGTATCCCCCAGAGATCAGGTTATTCATCGAGGACATTGCTCTTACAGTGTGCCTTCGAATCATATTGATCAGGAAATTATCCACTCTGTTTATGTTCGCCCTGTTATACAGGACCTCATTAGAATAGAATTTTATGTACTGGGACTCTGGTGTTCTGTAGAACTGAAGACAAGCCCTAAGGCAAGCCCTCTCATACACCCGAATCCTTTCCATCCAGCTTGCTCCCACATTGAACCGCACGGGACATCCATATATAGGAGCATGGGCCGAATAAGGGCCATGTAACAGATTACCTTCACCCTTGGATCGAATTGGCTGCTATAAAACAGTCTCTTTGTAAGGGCAAAAGCACCTCTGGCTCTGGCCAGAGCAGCATCTACATTTTTGTTAAAATATAGATATTGATCTATCCAGATCCCAAGGTATCTAACCACACTTCGACTCGCTAGTGGCTGCCCGTGCTGTCCCACGACTGAGAATTTTCGCCAATTCTTTCTGGTATCCCTAGAGGCCCCAGACAACGACGATCTGAACAGAATAGTCTCTGTCTTCTGGAAGTTGATCTTCAGCTTCCAGTCGTCGCAGTATATCCTGATTTTTTTTTTTTTTTTTTTATAATTTGCACGTGTGAAAGGGGTTATGAATACCCTTATACTAATTTTAGGACACGGGCGATTTCGAGGAAAGGGGAGGAGACAGAGAGAAAGATAGATTGGTGTAGTTGGTTTGAAACTCAGCTGGTATTAAGTTTCAGTGAACTCCAAGGGTGGCTGTCCAGATAACTGGGGAGTATTTTGTTTGTTTTCGCTATTATTGTCGTTGCTTATGATTCACAGTATTTTTTTCCGTCCTCCTGATGTCATCATCACGATCAAGTTGCATTTTAGCCATATGAACGCCCTACTGCCAGTGTTATGCCTTCGCAGTAGAGTTGACATAAGTTTTCACAATTGATCGATTTTTCATTTATTTCATGCGAAATAAATAGATGATTATTGACATCAGGATTCGAACCGCGAACCTGTAGCGTGACAAGCGATGATGTTACCACTACACCACGGCCACCCTCCATCTTATCGAAATCACGCTGCCGGAGTATTGCAATGACCTCGATCTTTGGTCCTGACCTATACGCGATCAAGTCGTCTGCATACGCAATAGCATGGGGAAGAGATCCTACGAGATCACTCGTGTAAATGTTAAAGAGGATTGGCGAATTAACCGCATCTTGTTGAAGACCGTTTTTGATTTTGAACGTCCCAGCATAAGTCACATTGCCATTTTTCACAATGAATTGTCTACTGGTGAGCATATTACAGAGCATGTACAGCAGTGGTTTACTTATACCCAGACTGCTCAACTTGTAGAAGAGTCCTTCTAGCCATACGGTATCGAACGCATTCTCCAAGTCAACCAGGCAGGCCCCCGTGCATTGTTTCTTACTTTTGTTCCATTGGATATCAGATACCAGTTTAGACGCGGCATGTACAGTCTCATGACCCGCATTGAAACCGAATTGGTTATCCGGAACTATATGCATGTCCTCAACCCACTTAGTCAGGGCTCTATTGACCACTTTTTCGAATACCTTGCTGATGTTGGGAAAGAGACTTATCGACCGGAGATTCGCCGGATTGGATGTACCTTTAACTCTTTTGGGAATAGGCTGTACTACTGCTGTCTTCTAATGCGCCGGATAATGTGCATTATTCAGCTCATTGTTAAACAGGGTAGTGTAAATGTGCACCGATAGATATTCCATCGATAACTACTGATTTCTTCCTTCCCAGTGAATCGTAGATCGTTTGGAGCTCCACCTTCCATATGAACGGGGGATGTAACCCCTCACCGGCGACGACATTATTTGCCATGTCATCGTCATTGAACTTGGTAAAACATATGTTCTCTGATCGCCAGTGCTTTATTTCATTTCGAAGGTAGACGATGTTCACAAGGACTCGATTTTCCAGGTCGTGGTTCGGGCAAATGCTACCATTCACCTTGTACACTTCCTGGAAAGTTGCTCCTATAGCCTCTACTTTCTCCTGCGGATCTTCGATCATGAAAAAGTTGTCATCATCGAGAGCGTTCCCGGCATCTATGCCTGCTGTTGTTAGCATTTGTTCGTTGTTCGTCGTTCGATTTTAAGACACGGCTGGTCGTTTTGATTATTCTTCCGAAAAATTTTATTTATTTGCGGGAACACACTAGGGTTGTTGGATTTTACAGCCCGAATTTTGTTGTTCCAATGCAGATTTACAGAGAGTCTGTAATTTTCTCTAATTAACTGTTGGAGATTTTTAATCAACTACTTCAGTGTCCTAACCTCCGAGTTTTGGCTGTCCGTAAACTGTCTGTACAAGGTTTTGAGTCTTGACAGAAGTCTACTTTTTTGTTGGTGTAGTGCGTCGGTTGTTGCATTACGGAATATGTCTGCGTTGTCAGTGTGTTGATAACGAGGTATCGTACTGTCCATCGTTCGTTTGATTGTCTCGTCCATTTGTCTTAGGTACCTGTCGATCTCCTCGTTTGACAGGTTCCTATTAGACGGTGGGTGGAGCGAATTCAAGGAGAGTGCTCCCGTCATAGCTCTGGAGAAGCATGTCCAACGCATCCTATTGTAATTGTAGGAGTACATTTGAGCAAACTCCTCCAATTCCGCAATTTCGTTGGGAATTGTAATTTCGGCACTGAGTCCGCAATGGTCACTGTCATACACAAAAGTGTGTAGGCAGTTTCTTGTTTGTCGGTTCGTGTTGGTCAGTTGTAACCGTACGTCGAATAGCATAAGATCCAGATAGGAGCCGCATCTAGGATACGACTATCAAATCGAGTCTATACTCAACATTGTGTTGACCCCACCAATTGAATAGTAGGTTCCCCCTAGAGTTTGGTATGTTATTTCCCCAATCGCTATGTTTGGCGTTTAAATCTCCGGCCATGAGGAAATAATTCTCCTCCGACTCCAGCCTTAGACATCGAAAAAGTGTCTCGAGCTCCGTAATAAATGAAGTAGTTTGAGTAGACCCAGATGCATAGACCACGACCATGTACATCCTCTTTCCACTACGGAGAGCAATGCACACGATACATGCTTCCAGCTCCTGGAATCTCCGCACTTCACCGCTGTACACGGCCTAATATCGCAAGTCTTTGTGAATGAAGATCGCAACACCTCCACCTTGAGTAGAATTGGGTCGGTCTCTTCTTATAATATTGTATTTATTATGGCTTAATTTGTGTTTCTGGGATAGCTTAGTTTCGCTAACCAAAAGCACATCAGGGCTTTGATCTTCTAACACCTTAAAAAGTACGGTTCTTCGCTCGATCCTTATCAGTGAATTCACATTCACTGCAAGGATCTTTAAGGGTTTCTCCGCCATCGTATCCATTACGACTGGAGGTGCGCTAGGCCCGGCAGAAATGCGTGGATCTGATCCACCCGTTTCGCCTGCTCTTCTAACAGCACTGAAGCTGGCTGAAGCTGGCTCATTTGCCCTTGAATAGAGTGCAAAATAGTTAGCAAATCAGGCTGAGCCTCAGGTGCTTTAGATACTGGGGCCTGTGCGGCAACCTTCGGTTGTTGTTGTACCGTGTTTCTCCGGCCTGACGCCATTTGAGCGTAGGTCCAATGGGGAGTAACGGCTGGTGTTTGACTAGAAACAGGTGGACGCTTGACTTCGACTTTCTGCTGACGAGCCAGGTTTACTTTTTTCATGTACTGGAACTTAGGACAACCCCGATAGTTTGCGGTGTGTCCCGAGTTCCCACATAGTGCACACGAGAGTTGGCCTTTATCTGCCGCCCCATCCTTACGCAAGGAACATTCCTCTGCTTTGTGGTTCTTTCCAAACTTTACTCATCGAGGCTGCATTTCGCAGTTCGACGCGGCGTGCCCGAACCTTTGGCAGCGAACACATTGTAAAATGTTATCGCTCATCTTTACTTTTTCCCATTTGACAACCTGGTAGTCTAGAACATTAATACTCCTTAGACCATCCAGTTTGCTGTTGGGAGTTATCTGAACAAGGAAGAACGGTAGTTTCCTTTTCTCCCTTTTGGCCTCTGCTGTGGTGAACGGCTTGACTCTTACGAACTCAAGACCGTCGCACTCATTCTCTTTCAGCATCTTAAGGAGCTCTCCTGGTTCGATAGACGGAGCTATCCCCCTCACTAGCATAGTTTGAAACTTTTCCCCCTTCGGGGTGAAGGAGAAGAACTCCGTCGTCGTTTCCTTTAATAAACCTTTTATTTTTTTGTACTGCTCCACTGTATTACAGTGGATAGTATGCCTATCTTCATTAATACGTTTAATAAAAAAGTTATTTCCTATGGCCGACTTACATAGCTCAATGATGTATTTTAATTCCATCTTGAAGGTGTTGATAGGTGGCACCTTCTATTTTGCACTCTTCTGCTGCTGATGTTGTTGTTGTTGCTGGTCTTTCTGTTGATGTTGTTGTTGCTGCTGATTCTGTTTTTGCTGTTTTTGTTGTTGTTGTTGCCGCTGCTGCTTAGCTGGCAACTGTTTTTGTTGTGGCTGCTTTGTTGGCAGCTGTTGAAGTTGTTGTTGCTGCTTTGTTGGTAGCTGGTTTTGTTGCTGTCCCTTTGCAGGCAGTTCTGGTTGCTGCTGCGTATCAGGCAGCTGTTTTTGTTGTTGTTTTCTTTTCTGTGGCTGGCTATGAGATGAATGTACGCTCGTCTGCTGCTGCTGCTGTTGTTGTTGACGGCGCCCCCACCCTCACTTCTCCCGGCAGCTTTTCAGTCGAAGCTGAAAGGGAGGGACGCTTGCCTTCGCAGGGAGTCAGCCTCTGCTTCATCCTCCTCTTTATAGTAGTTCCACTTTCGACAATTGCAAAGTGGCTTTCACTGTCGGCCCCAGCGGCCGAAGTTTTTGCGTCCACTACTCCCGCTATGGGAAGCAGGGACCGTTCACTTTTTTTCATTACCTCACTTATTATTGTTTATGTTTATTTTTGTTTCTATTTTTTTTTTAATAAAAAAAAAAAAAGTCCCGAATTTTTATTCCGGTGGGAATTGAACCCGAACGATTCAGGTCACTGGTCGCTAACGCTAGCTCTGCGCTACCGCGATACTTGATGCACTACTGTCTATTTTTTTACTTGAAATCACGAGGAAATTTCAAGAGAAGCCGAAACACGTGTGATGTCCACTAAGGTCTGTGAACGACTGATCTCCCACATAGAACGTAAGATATCATTATACACACTGTCCATTCACCTCATCCCACATGCTCCCGCATAGAACATAAGATAACGTAATGCACATAGTCGATTCACCTTAAAAATGTTCACATCATATGTTCTCACGCTCAGTATAGAATTTTCTCACTAAACTTCGGAGATTCGGCATAAGTATAGCACGGTATTGGACCACCACTACTTCACCAAGGAATACTACAACGGCATCAGCAACCTGGTTAAGGACACAATACACACAGCAGAGTTCTACACAGTAAAGGTCAAAGCTATTGAACAGCACTGGTCAGTTGTAGAAACGCTACAAAGCAAAATTTGGGATATGATGGAGGAACCAAATATCTCCATCTACGACGTAGATACATATTTTCTGATCGAAGAAGAGGTTCAGAATGCAGTTATCAAATTGCATGAACAATCAAGGTCAGCCTCAGAACTCTCAATGACTGCTCATCAGAATCCTCACGCACTGACTAACCAAATTTCAAAATTACCGAAAACAGTGCTGCCCAGATTCGATGGAGACTATTTAAAATGGAGACAGTTTCGCGATCTCTACACGGAATTGGTGCATAACCAGCCGACTCCTTATTGCCAGAAAATGTGGTACCTCAATACCACCCTCACAGGCGAAGCCGAGAAACTTATTCGGCACTTTACAACATCTGAGGTCAATTATAGCGCGGCGTGGAATGTTATTACAGATCGCTACGAGAACACCCGTTCATTGATCACAGCGCTCCTTAACAAATTAATGATGCAAGCAACAATCCAAAATGAAAGTGCATCAATGATCAAGGGCCTACATGATACTACGCAAGAATGTCTTCTTAGTCTAAAGAACCTAGGCGTTAATACAACAAATTGGGATCCACTACTAATGCATATGTCTCTCAAAAGATTGGATCGAGCCACTCATTCGTTATGGGAACAGTCGCTTAACGAACCAAAATCACTGCCATCAGTAAAAGACTTTTTGGCATTTCTGGAAACCCGATTCCAGTCTTTAGAAGCATTAGAACCGAGAGCATACAAGACGTATCAAGAAGAGCAACATAAACGACAAGGAATGTGACGAGCATTACCGACGATTGCAACAGCAGGGTTAGCATGCATATCATGCAAGGGTGATCATCAATTATATAGTTGCACGAAGTTTTTCAACTTAAGCCAAGGAAACGCTAAATGTTGTGCAGAAGGCAAGGTATTGCAGAAACTGTTTGCGTCCAGGTCATAACGCAAGTGATTGCAGTTCCAGGTGCTGTATGAAATGCCAAAAGAAACACAACACACTTCTTCAACTGGAAGAAGCATCAAAGGGAGAATTTTCGGCCTCTACGGCTGTAGGAAATTCAAAAACCTTTCCCAACAACACGGAGAGTTTAGGTAATCTCACCGCGAAATCCGTTACTCTAAAAGCAAATTCGAAGCACAAACGTCCTACTAAGCACGGTAATAGTTCACCTACAAACTAAAGCCGGAGATAAAATCGATTACAGAGCAATATTAGATTAAGGCTCACAAATCAACATAATCACCGACAGAATGATCAAGAAACTCGGATTGATAACAACACAAAGTTCAATGGTCGTTGAAGGCGTTGGTAGAGCAACTGAAAGGGTTCCAAGAAGAGTTAGTGTCTTAATGCATTCAAGATTAAGTGGACATTCTGCGAGAATTAAAGCCTTTGCACATCCAAGAATCATTTCACCACAGCCTAGTCAAACGATAGACATATCCGGATGGGTCATCCCACAAAATATTAAGTTAGCTGATCCAACATTTTACCAGTCTGATCACATAGATCTTCTGCTTGGAGCAGAATCTTACCATGGATTTCTTGCAATCGGACAAATAAAACTATCCGAAGATAGTAGATAGAAGCCAACCCTGCAGAATACTGTTTTCGGGTGTATACTAGCGGGCAGAATTAGGAGGATTCCTTCCACCACGGTAAGCTGCGGAATTTGCACCAATGACCAGAGCATGGAAGAAGCAATTCAACAATTTTGAGATACAGAAGATCCAGTGGAAACACAGGGAAAGCAGTTAACGATAGGAGAAAGGCGATGCGAGACACACTTCAATCAAACTGTTAGTAGGGATGACAATAACCGATTTGTGGTAAGCCTGCCGTTCTCTGATGATTCACAAACTGTAGGACAATCTAAGGAGGTAGCTCTTCGTCGTTTCATGGCATTAGAAAGAAAACTGGAAAAAAATCCCGAGCTGCGGCATGAATACAGGGTCTTCATGAAAGAATACATAATATATATATAATATTATCCTGTGTAATTCTGCTATTTCTTGGCGGAGTTTCACTTTTTTGCCGCCAAGCTTTCGACTATTAATTTTTTGTTCTGGTTCTTTCTTCTGTTGATATTCTTTATTCTGTTGTCCCTGCTGCCTCTTTCTGTAGTCTTCGATCGATAGGGGTTTCGGTCCCGCGGTCCTTGGTGTTGGGTTGTACACCGGTGCTTCTATTTGTCCGCTAGTTGCTTCAGGTATACATTGGTATTCCAGCTCCGTTTTGGTTTTCGAAGCCGGCAGGATCGCCATGTGGTGTTCGTTTCATACGGAGCCTACCCGCTAAGCTGTACCAAGCGCAGCGCGCTCTTCTTAAGCTGCTTAAAGCCCAGCTCGATGTAAGTTTATGGCAAATTACTGCCGCAGTGAAGTGAGTTTAGATTAGGTTTAAGATTGCCTTTATTCCAATGTTCATTCTCCTTTTATACAAAATTCTTAACACTAGATTTTACTATGTACATTGAGCATTAATCATTCTAAAAATAAAATACTATAATCTGTTAATTTGATCCCCTTACTCTACTCTACTTTAACCACATGAACTGAAGTGAACTTCTACGTAGCGTAAATCACTCTCGACCTCAATTGAATGCCATATGACACTTTCGATTGAATGTATGGAATGTGTTATGTAATGGTTCCTCATTTCCACTTTGTGCGCTTGCATTGAATCACAATACAACGAGCAGCTAGGCCATATGAAAGAACTGGCTACGGAATCTATTCCGTAAACGCACTACTTCCTTCCACACCATTGCGTTCTAAAGCCCGATAGCAGCACTACGAAGTTGAGAGTAGTGTTCGATGCATCAGCAAAAACATTGCCAAATATCTCACTCAACGATATTTTACATACAGGGCCTGTACTACAAGAAGAGTTATTCAATGTATTATTACAATTTCGGCTACCTCGATTTGTATTCACTGTCGATATACAAAAAATGTACAGACAAATCTACTTAAAGGACGAAGATAAAAAATATCAATAAATTTGGTGGCGAAATGATCCAAATCTACCTATCCGCTGCTATCAGCGTAACACTGTAACGTATAGAACGTTTTCCGCTTCATATTTAGTCATAAAATGTTTACAACGTCTGGCCCAAGAGGAGAGCGCCAAGTTACCGTTAGGGGCTGAAGTACTACAACGCAATTGTTATGTAGATTATGTTATGGCAGGAGCTGACAGCATAATTACAGCTCGGGATAAGCAATCACAGTTATCATCATTACTCAACACGGCAGGCTTCAAACTACACAAATGGTGTGCGAATCATCCTCAACTACTACGCAGTATTGCACCGTGGCCGTAGTGTAGTGGTAACACCAACGCTTATCACGCTCTTGGTTCACAGTTCAAATCCTGATCTCAGCAATCATCATCAAATAAATAAAAAAGTGGATCAATTGCGAAATCTTACTCAACTCTACTGCGAAGGCATAACACTGGCAGCAGAGTGGTCATATGGCTTAAATGCAACTTGATCGTGACGATGACATCAGGTGGAGGGACAAAAATACTGTCAATCATGAGCAACGACAAAAAGCAAAACAAACAAGCTCCCCAGTTATCTGGACGCCACCCTTAGAGTTTACTGAAACTTAATACCACCTAAGTTTCAAACGAACTACACTAATCTTTCTTTCTCTCCCTCTCAATTTCTGCAAACGCCCGTGCCCTGAAATAATTTAATGGTATTCATATCCCATTTGGCGCGCATCCGAAATAGCCCGACTATTCGATACGCTTGGAGTTTTTGCACCTGTAGTCGTAACCGCCAAGTTATTTCTGCAAGAGTTATGGAGACTCAAACAGGATTGGGACCCATCCTTACCGCTGGAACTACACACCCGATGGACCCAATTCCGACAAAGCCTATATTCACTTGAAGGATTATAGATTCCCCGACATGTTTTTGCCGACCGAATTTCTCGTATTGTACAGTTGCATGCAATCGCTGATGCATCGGAGAAGGCCCATGGTGCTGTCATATATATGCGGTCTACGGACAACGACGGAAGGACGATAGAACGACTCTTGTGTTCAAAGTCCAGACTGGCTATCCCTCCACCAAAGAAAATTACTCTTCCAAGGCTAGAATTGTGCGCAGCAGAACTAGCAATTAGCAATTTGCGTTCCGGATCTCATCTACGCTCCAGCCGGCGATAGGTTCGGCTCTCATTCTTTGGATGGAAACCAGCTCCCGTTCTTCCTGACGCGCACAATGTTTACAATCCGTTCTGCATGGTCTCCGGGACAGTGCATCCGCATTAGAGTGGAGCCTTCCCTTACGATGCTGTATTTCGTAGTCGTAGATTTGCAGTCTTTCGATCCATCTTGCGACCTGACTCTCAGGACTCTTGAACTGTAATAGCCATTTTAAGGCTGCATGGTCTGTGCGAAGAACGAACTTCCTCCCGTAGAGGTATTTGTGAAAATGCTTCGTAGCCAAGATCAAAGCTAGAAGTTCTCTCCTTGTCACGCAGTAGTTCCTTTCTGGCTTAGAGAGCACTTTGCTAAAGTACGCAACCACCTTCTCTTGGCCGTCATGCACCTGGGAGAGTACGGCTCCTACCCCGACATTACTAGCATCTGCATCCACAATGAACGTTTCCCCGGGAGTGGGGTAAGCCAGTATCGGGGCATCGCATAGCCGTTGTTTAAGTGCCTTGAAGCTCTTCTCACACTCAATTGACCATTTGAATTGTTTTCCTTTTTCCGTCAACTGGTGCAGGCTCTTTGCGATCCCGGCAAAATCCTTCACGAACCGTCTGTAGTAGGTGGCTAGGCCCAGGAAGCTCCTTAGTTGGTGTTTATCCTTGGGGACTGGCCAGTTTTTCACCGCTTCGACCTTCTCTGGATCGGTTCTCACTCCTTTCGCTGAAATTATGTGCCCCAAGTACTTGACTTCTGCTCTAAACAGGGCGCACTTCTTGGGGTTGAGCTTCATGTGGGCACTTCGAAGCCTTTGAAACACATCCCTTAGATTGTCTCGGTGTTGCGCAAACGTTTTTCCTACGACGATGACATCATCCAAGTATACCAAACAGGTTTTCCATGTTAACCCTTGCAGGACACATTCCATCAATCGCTCGAAAGTCGCCGGAGCATTGCACAGCCCGAATGGCATTACCGTGAATTGCCATAGCCCATTTCCTACGGTGAAGGCGGTTTTCTCCCGGTCTTCTGGATGGATCTGTACCTGCCAGTAGCCACTCTTCAAGTCGAGAGTGGAAAACCATCGGGCTCCTGATGGAGGATAGCTGTCTTTCTTGGTGACGTAATTGAGCTGCCGATAGTCCACGCAGAACCGCGTGCTGCCATCTTTCTTCTTAACCAGTACAACCGGTGATGCCCACGGACTTTTGGAACTTTCAATCAGACCTTCTTTCTCCATTGCCGACACCATCTCTGCAACTTCTGTCTGCTTTGCCAGTGGAAGGCGCCTAGCAGGCTGGCGAATTGGTCTAGTATCACCAGTGTCTATTCGATATTGTACCAGGTGTGTTCGGCCGTATTCTCCGTCCTGTGAAGCAAATACATCAGCGTACTCATTGATAAGATCCTCTGCCATAGTTCGTTTCCGTACACCATCGGAATCTCCACTTTTCGATACCTCAGTACTTGCATCCCGATGTCCAAGATTACTTCATTTGCTTTCATGAAGTCTATTCCGATGATGCACTCGTCGCATATATCTGCCACCAGAAACGCATGGGAGAACGTCAGTCCCGCCAGAGTAATCGTAAGACGAATTTCTCCAAACACCTTCGCCATTTCCCCTGTCGCAGTCTTCAGGCAGTAGCTGTTCGTGTTGTGCAGCCATGAGCTTCTGACGATATCTCTTCTTACAATCGAGGCGGTGGCACCTGTGTCGACGGTGGCTACGCACTTCTTCTTGTTGATTAGTGCCTCCACTGTCAGGCTCTTGTTACCCCGTTTGGTTTGCGAAACTTGAATGGTGGTCCTGGGGGCCTCGATTCCAGTAACCAACTTCTGCCCCGCGAAGTTGGTCCTTACGCATTTCCCGACTGCTGGTTTTGGGAAGTCTGACCGACAGGATGCTTCCTCTCTGCTTCTCCTACTTCCGCAATGTGGACAATTTCCTCGTCTAGGTGAACTTCTGCACTGCCGTTGTAGGTGTCCGGTTTGGTTGCAATTCCAGCAACGGATTTGACTTCCGCGAGCTTTGTCTTCATCCATGACGGCTGTTCTCTGGCATGAGCATTCCACGACGGACATTTCCCCGACACGGTGTATTCCCTGGTATGCTTGGTCCGTAGCCTTCATTGACAAAGCGAATGCCAATGCCTCGGGGAGTGTTCGCTTTTCGGCCATCCTTACAGCCATTTGCAGTTGTCTGTCCTCTATGGCCTGAATAAAAGCTTCCAATGCCATTTCGTTGATAAGATCTTCACCAGCTTTAGGGTATGAAAGATGGGCTAGTCGTTCTATATCCGCTTGCAACTGTTTGAGAGTTTCCCCCCTTTTCTGGACTCGATTACGCAGCTGAACCCTGTACATCTGCTGCATGTGTTCATCCCCAAACCGCATCTCGATAGTCTGAACCAGAGAGTCGTAGTTCTGCTGTTTATCTTCCGGGATGGTCTGCAAGAGCTCCGCAGCTGGACCCCTCAATGCAAGCGTGAGTGCAATAGACTTCTCTTCATCGTCCCAGCTATTGGTCATTGCGGCCGCTTCGAATTGCCTCTTATAAATTGGCCACGATGTTTGACCATCGAAGATAGGAGACTGCATCTCCTTTCTTCTCAGACCATCAGTGGAATATTCCCGTGCTTTCTGTTCTTTCCTTAGCAAGATTTTCGACTTGCTTTCCTACTCTCTCGAATTGCGTATCCACTTTTTCAAACAGAGTCTCTACTTTCCCGAACTGAATTTCATGTTTCTCAAACTTTTCATCGAATCTAGTTTCGACTTTTTGGAGTTGCGTCTCGACCTTCTCGATTTTCTCTTCGATCGCTTCGAATTTGGATTCCAAGTTCTTGTTTTGCTCATCAAGTTTGCTTTCCAGAGCATCTAGAAAATTCTTTTGTTCGTCCAGCTTTAGTTCTAGAGAATTCTTTTGTTCGTCCATTGCCTTCTTTTGTTCGTCCAGCTTAAGTTCTAGAGAATTCTTTTGGTCGTCTATTGCTTTCTTTTCGTCATCGAGCTTAAGTTTCAGAGACTCCTTTTGGTCTTCTATTGCTTTCCTTTGTTCGTCCATGACTAACTTAAGTTGCAGGAGCAGACTCGTTATACCCGGGTCGGCTGCTGTACTTGCTGGTTCCTCTTCCACGTCAAACTCTACGTCGTGCGGATTTTCACCTTCCTGCGTTACTGGTTCTTCCAGACGAATCAGTAGGGCATCTTTTCCCCCAGTTGTGTCGAGGTTCCGCTTACTGGGTTCTGCCTTTAGTTGAATTATAGTTAGTTTTCCCAATTTGCGACCCATTTTGCGCAACTAATTAACTCAACACGGAAATGTTTTTTTTTTTTTTTTTTTTCAATTTCAAACCACGGAAATAGTTATTCACAGAATAAGTTTAATCCCGCTTCTGACACCAATGTAATATGCGAGCTACGGCTCGAGTAGATAAAACAATTATTCTGTGAAATTATTTCTTTATTTTCAAGTCTATAGAGCAATTCAGGTTCCCACTATACTATTCTTCGCAATCCTTTTCTTACAAGGTCTCTGTCCTCTCAAATCACTTTATCTCCTTTCAATTACTTAATTCACAAATCCAAACTAATTACTTCTTCTTGTTAAATCTCAACTTTCAATTTATGACAAAATTACAACTTCGCCCATTATCACTTTTCTAATCTCTTCGCCACAGTTTAAGAACTACTGTTCCTTTCTCAATCGCCATCTGTCCTTATATAGCAGAAGTTTCTGATAGCCAGAAACTTCTAGCAAATTCTTCGACCACTGGAACAAGAGAAATTCTGATGTAATAATTCTTGCAGTTATAATTCCCTTTTATCCCTGATATTATTCGTCTCTTTCGTTGACATGAGCTGTGGAGACTTCATCCCAGATACGAACCTCGAATGAAAGGACAGTTCGAACCAAAATTCTGCTAGAATGAAAAGTCCTTAAAATAAGGTACATACATACAGACAAAATAACAAGCACACAACATAAGCCCAACCATTTGTTTATATATATCTACGATCTACACAGATACTCCATATCCATCCTACCAACGTGTCGGCATCAGAACTCCGTGACCGCAGTCGCACAAAATATTTTTTTTGTTTCTTTTTTGCGGTGAAGGTAAACAAGGGTATGTGTGAGTGACACGATGGACTAAAAAGTGAGCAGAAAAAAGAAATGTTCTGTGTTCTGATTTTTTCCCTTTTGTAAGAATTTTAAGTTTTTTAAAATGCTTTTTTTAGTGAATTTTGTTTTCATATATCAATTCTTCCCATATGAATGAGACATCTGGGTATGTTATCTGTGGTTCGAGGAAAAAACCCTCAAAAGTCCCACATTGCAGTTTTTTGCTCTTTCGCCACAGGGGCAATACATTTGCAGCTGGTCACCGATCTTTCTGCCGAAGGCTTCATCGGAGCGTTGAAAAGATTTACTGCAAGAAGAGGAACCTGTCGACACATTTATTGTGACAACGGAACAAACTTCGTAGGTGCAAAAAATCAGCTGCATAAAGTGAAGGAATTTATTGAATCCCAATATGCGTTAAACAAGATCACATCATTCTGCAGCTCGAAAGGAACAGATTTCCATCTCATACCTCCACCACACTTCGGCGGTCTTTGGGAAGCTGCTGTTAAGTCGGCCAAACACTTGCCACAATCAACATTAGAAGCGGCAGCATTAACGTATGAAGAAATGGAAACGGATGTCACTGAAGTAGAGGCAATACTAAATTCAAGACCAATAACGCCAATGTCAGCAGGTTCTAACGATTTTATGTTTTTAACACCGGGACACTTCCTTATTGGAGAACCACTAAAGTCATCGGTGGACTTCCGTGCAGACCCATTAAAATTAAATTCAGTTAAGCGATGGCACCTGGAGTATCTAAACCAACTACTATCGGTCGAAGTGGAAACAGCGGGTTCCAAACGTAAAACTGGGAACAATGGTAATAATGAAGGAGGACAATATACCCCCATTATGATGGAAATTATGACGTATCGAAAAGACTTACCCAGGAGACGATGGACTGATTCGGGTAGCTGATGTTCGCACTTCGAGTACACAATGAGAAGAATCGGTTCATAATGGCAGTCACAGTAACTCGCAGCCCAAAAAGGAGATGAAGATGTCTTTGGGGTTCACCATCGTTACATTGCTTATTGCCTGTCTTATTACTCCTGGTATCATTGCCACATCCATCGAAACGTCCTCCTTCATAAGCCAGCCGGGAATTTTCTTTGAAAATCTCGAACCATCGAGAATAATTAATAGCGAATGGACTTTGATTGCCTACTACACTATGGATTCGTATTGGAAGGAGTTCGATAATTTAAATAGGTACGTTAATCGATTAGTGAAGGTCTGTAATCTAATGCACAAACCTAACGACTGTCACCAAATAAACGACCAATTTGAACATCTTATTAAAGAGCTAATGCAGAGTAATGAAGTCCTAATAAGGCAAAGGAAAGGAAGAGCCAGAAGAGGGGCCATTAGCATTATAGGCAACATAGCGAATACATTGTTTGGGGTACTCGACTCTGAATATCCGACAAAATGACATCCACGATACGTAAAGTTGAACAAAACGAAATGCACCTGTCTAAACTATTCAAAAATCAGACCTTGGTGATAAATGCTACAATTAACGTGATGAAAAAGAGTCAAGACACCACCAGCCAACATTTTAATCAACTGGAACACCAGTTAAGTCAAGTCATATCAGCCACTAACCAAACTCAACAAGATACGAGGGCAAGGTGAAAAGTTCTCGGCCTGACGCAGAGATGGCGTTCCAATCAGCAAAAATTTATATTTCCTGCCTGGGTTCACTTCTCATTAGTTGGTATGACAAGTTTCAACTTGTTCTCTCAAGTAGTTTCTTTACACGAATTTTTGCAGTAAACGTCTTGCGTATTTTTCGTTAAAATGGATAAACTTGAATATCGTATGGTGATAGAATTCTTCGTTTTAGATGGGTTAACCCCTAAGGAAATTCGTCCAAAGTTGACAAATGTTTACGGGGACTCTGCTTCTTCTTTGTCAACCGTTAAAAAGTGGGCATTTGAATTTAAACGTCGTCGCACGTCCCTCAAAGATGAACCACGTGAAGAACGGCCAAAAACCATCGAAAAAGTGCCTGATATCGTATTGGACGATAGGCGAGTGAAGGTGGGTGAGATAGCTGAGGCTGTGTGTATATCGGAAGAAAGGGTGCGAAACGTCTTGCACAAAAACTTAGGTATGAGAAAGCTCTGCGCAAGTTGGGTGCCGTATTTGCTGAATGTTGTAAATGCGCAAACGATTTTCGCTGCAATCTTTGGATCGATTCAATAGGGATCCGACCGAATTTGTGCAGCGATTTGTCACCACGGATGAGACATGGGTCCATCACTACTCGCCAGAAACGAAACAGCAGTCGAAGCAGTGGGTGGAAGCCGGTGGTTCAGCGCCAATGACAGCGAAGTCGATCGCATCTGCCGGAAAGGTCATGGCCAGTGTGTTTTGGGATGCGAAAGGGATCCTATTAATTGATTACCTTGAGAAAGGCAGAATAATTACAGGCGAATATTACTCCAACCTTCTTGACCAGCTGGATGCCAAAATTCGCGAAAAGTGGCCTGGCTTGAAGAAAAAAAAAAACCTTCTTTCACCAGGACAATGCACCTGTACACAAGTGTGCGTCGGCGATGGAAAAACTGCGGGATTTGGGGTACGATTTGCTCGGCCATCCCCCCTATTCACTTGATTTGGCACCCTCAGACTTCCATCTGTTCCCAAACTTGAAGAAATTTGTTTCAGGGAAGCGCTTCGCATCCAATGCAGAAGTTGAGAGAGTCGTAAATGAATATTTTCACAGCCTTCCAGACTCTCACTTCCGAGAAGGAATACTGATGTTGGAGAAACGTTGGACCAAGTGTGTTGAAGTCAAGGGAGATTATGTAGAAAAATAAAATCATTTTTTAACTGAAAAATGTAGTCTTTCATTGTCAGGCCGAGAACCTTTCACCTTGGCCTCATATCTACCAGGTGCAATTGTCAAAATTGTTCGCTTTCATAACTATTCAATCAATATTACTGATTTCCAACGTCTGCCCGATTCAACGCACAATCATTGA
Source organism: Pocota personata (assembly GCA_963082735.1). Taxonomy (NCBI): domain Eukaryota; kingdom Metazoa; phylum Arthropoda; class Insecta; order Diptera; family Syrphidae; genus Pocota; species Pocota personata. The sequence goes on along the minus strand of OY720429.1, from coordinate 102,741,344 downwards.
TGTAATGATGGACACACAGCATGGAAGAATGAGCCCCCAATGACTACCACCAGCTCAGCTTCTTGAAGAAATAAGCAAAATAAAATCACATCTCCCACCTTCAATGAAGCTTCCGGCTCAAGCGGGTGACGTTCTAAGTTTCTGCAATCTAATGCACATTGAAGAAAGACCAAGTTTAACCTACATCATATTCAAGATCATTCTACCGATCCTAGCTGCAGACAACCTAGAACTGTTTCACGTCATACCCGTTCCAGTGAAGCCCAAAACCACCTTTATCGCCATACAACCTTCTTTCCCGTATATGGTGGTGAACTTGTTTCGAGACCAATATTATCCGATGACTGAACAAGAGTTGAGCTCCTGCATTTATCTTAAGAAAGAAAAAAATTATTTGCAAATAGCGTCGTCCCATGTTCAGAAATGTATCACTAGTCAGTGCCTGTGAGACACATTTTATTAACCAAGGCAAACAATCCTCTTCATGTCGCATAGCAAAAACTGAAGGCGGCTCACACTGAATACAAATGAATGCTGCGAATCAATGGATTTACTCGCTGGCGGAAAGAACATCATTAAACGTGGTCTGCGGTAGCACTGTTAAACAACTCATTATCGAAAATTCAGTACTGTTGAAACTGCAACCAGGATGTGTCATTAAGCAACAACTATCCACTATCCAAGCACATGATACAGGTTCTCCAACAATAAGACTTTCCTATACACCGGCAACCAATATCAGCGAGGCATTAGTTCCTGAGCATACCAAATCGACAATTTATCAGCAGCACCATTATGAGACTCATCTAGCAAAATTAGATGATATCAAACACAGACTCATCCAGATGAAAACTGAGCTTCCGTCAGCATTTAATAATCATGACATTCATCACTATAGTGTGACAAGCTTCATTCGCCTCGTGGTAATTGCCGTAGGTTGATACCTAATTTGGAAGAGATACAGTACAAAAAACAACCAATCCAAGGATTCTATTGAACCAGTTCCTCGGTCTTCTGCACTCAAAGGGGCACTTTCTGATGAATAGCACAAGAATCAACCAGCGGGAGCGGACCTTGAGATCACCATCGATCATCACTCTGGTTGAATGTTGCACATTCAACGCGGGGGAGAATGTCAGGAATCAGATCACACCTGCAGCTGTTCCACTAATCCCTAACCTTGCTTAACATAAGCATTCTCAATACACACTGTCCATTCACCTTATCCCACACACTCCCATATAGAACGTAAGATATTGTAGTATGCGAGCTACGGCTCGAGTAGATAAAACGGTATTCTGTGAAATTATTTCTTTATTTTCTAGTCTATAGAAAAATTCAAGTTCACACTATACTATTCTTCGCAAACTCCTTCCTTACAAGGTCTCTTTCTTCTCAAATCACTTTATCTCCTTTCAGTTACTTAATTCACAAATCCAAACTAATTACTTCTTCTTGTTAACTCTTAACTTTCAATTTATCACAAAATTACAACTTCGGCTGTTATCACTTTTCCAATCTCCTCGTGCGGTTCAAAACCAACTGCCTTGCATCGATCGCCATCTGTCCTTATATAGCAGCATTTCTGATAGCCAGAAAATTCTAGCAAATTCTTCGACCACTGGAACAAGGAAATTCTGATGTAATAATTCCAAGATGACAATAATTTCTTGCGGTTATAATTCTCTCTTAATAAAATGACGTTGTCTTAGATATTATCCGTCTCTTATCGTGGACACGAACTGCAGACACGAACTGCGGACACGAATCTCGAATGAAAAGACACTTCGGAATGTGTTGCATAGTCGTTGGAGCATAGTTATTATGCTACATTGTGTTACACTGCCCCCTCTTAGACTTGTTCGTCCCGAACAAGTGCATCCTCACTTCGGCCATTGTATCGACTCAGTCGGTCCACATGAACCACTTTCATTTTGGCCCTTGGTCCTCGCTGGATGCGGTAGACAACATCGTTGATCCGGGTTACTATTCTGTAGGGACCCTCCAAGTTCTGCTGCAACTTAGGTGATTTCCCCTTTTGGCGATGGGGATTATGCAGCCACACTAGATCTACTTCCTGGAATCCTGTCGTTGTTGCCTTGGCATCATACCTGGTCTTCATGCGGTCGCTCGTTATCTTAATCTGGCTTCTGGTCGTTTGGTGTATGTCCCTAAGCCCTTCCCTAAGGTCCGCCACGTACTCTTCTTCATTTCTGGGCCCATTGGTAGGAGATCCAAATTTCACCTCACTGGGTAACCGAGCTATTCCACCAAACAAGATTTCGAACGGCGTATGTCGAGTAGTGCTATGCACGGCACTTCTATAGGCCATCAAAAACAAGGGAATCTGCCGGTCCCAATCCCGTTGGTAGTCACTTACGACCTTCGATAGATGTTCGTCCAAAGTTCCATTGAAACGCTCCACCATACCGTCCGACTGTGGATGAAGCGGAGTTGTCCGTGTCTTTGTGATTGCGAGTAGTTGACACATCTCTTGGAAGATTCTTGACTCGAAGTTCCGCCCTTGGTCAGAATTCAATTCCGAGGGCACACCGAATCTGCTAACCCAATTGTAGACGATCTGCTGCGCCACGGTTCTGGCTTCCTGGTTAGGGATCGGAAACGCTTCCGGCCACTTACTGAAGTAGTCCATTACTACGAGTATATATCGATTACCATTGTCGGTTTCCGGGAAGGGACCTGCGATGTCAATGGCGATTCGTTCGAAAGGTGCTCCCACGTTGTACTGGTGCATCTTACCTCGAGTTTTGATTCTCGGACCCTTGCTAGCTGCACACACGTCGCATTTTCTGCACCAGTCTTCGACATCTTCCTTCGCTTTTAACCAATAAAAACGTTCTCGTACCTTTTCTAGCGTCTTATTCACTCCCAAGTGGCCTCCGGACGCCCCGCCATGCATTTCCTGTAACACCTCCTTGACCCTCGTCCGCGGCACGACAAGCTGCATTACAAACGACTTTCCGTCGGAGGATTCCCAGTTTCTTCTCAGAACACCTTTTTGGACATGGAGGGAGTCCCACTGCGCAAAATATGCCTTTAAGGTCGGGCTTCTGTGAGAGATGTTCTGATGATCCGGTTTCTCCATGTTCTCCTTCCAGGCCAGAATCGGCTCGATATCCGGGTCTTCCTTCTGAGCGTTCCGGATCTCATCTACGCTCCAGACGGCGATAGGTTCGGCTCTCATTCTTTGGATGGAAACCAGCTCCCGTTCTTCCTGACGCGCACAGTGTTTACAATCCGTTCTGCATGGTCGCCGGGACAGTGCATCCGCATTAGAGTGGAGTTTTCCTTTACGATGCTGTATTTCGTAGTCGTAGATTTGCAGCCTTCCGATCCATCTAGCGACTTGACCCTAAGGACCCTTGAACTGTAATAGCCATTTTAAGGCTGCATGGTCTGTGCGAAGAACGAACTTCCTCCCATAGAGGTATTTGTGAAAATGCTTCGTAGCCAAGATTAAAGCTAGAAGTTCCCGCCTTGTCACGCAGTAGTTCCTTTCTGGCTTAGAGAGCGCCTTGCTGAAGTATGCAACCACCTTCTCTTGGCCATCACGCACCTGGGAGAGTACGGCTCCTACCCCGACATTACTAGCATCTGTATCCACAATGAACGTTTCCCCGGGAGTGGGGTAAGCTGGTATCGGGGCATCGCATAGCCGTTGTTTAAGTGCCTTGAAGCTCTTCTCGCACTCAATTGACCATTTGAATTATTTTCCCTTTGCCGTCAACCGGTGCAGGCTCTTTGCGATCCCGGCAAAATCCTTCACGAACCGTCTGTAGTAGGTGGCTAGACCCAGGAAGCTCCTTAGTTGGTGTTTATCTTTGGGGACTGGCCAGTTTTTCACCGCGTCGACCTTCTCTGGATCGGTTCTCACACCTTTTGCTGAAATTATGTGCCCCAAGTACTTGACTTCCGCTCTAAACAGGGCGCACTTCTTGGAGTTGAGCTTCAGATGGGCACTTCGAAGCCTTTGAAACACATCCCTTAGATTGTCTCGGTGTTGCGCAAACTTTTTTCCTACTACGATGACATCATCCAAGTACACCAAACAGGTTTTCCATGTTAACCCTTACAGGACACATTCCATCAAGCGCTCGAAAGTCACCGGAGCATTGCACAGCCCGAATGGCATTACCGTGAATTGACATAGCCCATTTCCTGCGGTGAAGGCAGTTTTCTCCCGGTCTTCTGGATTTATCTATACCTGCCAGTAGCCACTCTTCAGGTCGAGAGTGGAAACCCATTGGGCTCCTGATAGTGTGTCCAGCGTATCGTTAATCCGTGGCAGAACCGAGTGTTGCCACCTTTCTTTTAACCAGTACAACCGGTGATGCCCACCGACTTTTGGAACTTTCAATCAGACCTTCTTTCTAAATTGCCGACACCATCTCTGCAACTTCTGTCTGCTTTGCCGATGGAAGGCACCTAGCAGGCTGACGAATTGGTCTAGTATGTCCAGTATCTATTCGATATTGTACCAGGTGTGTTCGGCCGTATTCTCCGTCCTGTGAGGCAAATAGATCAGCGTACTCAATGATAAGATTCTCTGCCATAGTTCACTGCTCCTGATTCAGCTCACTGGACTGGAGAATCGTCTCTCTCGTTTCCGCTCTCCAAGGTGTGGGAGAGGTTTTGGAGCATCAAGTTCAGATATTGTTGCGACGGCGATAATCGGTGTGCATTTTCCTGTCACCTCCCCTCGCCTTAGTTTGACAGTGTGTGACCTCGCGTTCAAAACTCTCACTGGAACCATGGTGTTCTTTGGTTCGACTAACGTCTTTCCCATGATGTAGTTTTGAGAATGCCTTTCTGGGTCTGGTTCTACTATGTAGAATCGGTGGCTCCCAAGATCACCTTCCAGCTTCGTCCAAATGATTGTCTCTGAAGACGGCGGCAAAACTTCGTCTTTGCTGATGACTGTCCTGAGAGTTACGGCATTCTCGTTTCCGTACACCGTCGGAATCTCCACATTTCGATACCTCAGTACTTGCATCCCGATGTCCAAGATTACTTCATTTGCTTTCATGAAGTTTCGCATATATCTGTCAGTCCCGCCAGAGTAATCGTAAGACGAACTTCTCCAAACAACTTCGCCATTTCCCCTGTTGCAGTCTTCAGGCAGTAGCTGTTGGTATTGTGCAGCCATGAGCTTCTGACGATATCTCTTCTTACAATTTAGGCGGTGGCACCTGTGTGGATGGTGGCTACGCACTTCTTCTTGCTGATTAGTGCTTCCACTGTCAGGCTCTTGTTACCCCGTTCGGTTTGCGAAACTTGAATGGTGGTCCTGGGATCCTCGATTCCAGTAACCAACTTCTGCCCCGCGAAGTTGGTCCTTACGCATTTCCCGACTGCTGGTTTTGGGAAGTCTAACTGACAGGATGCTTCCTCTCTGCTTCTCCTACTTTCGCAATGTGGACAATTTCCGCGTCTAGGTGAACTTCTGCGCTGCCGTTGTAGGTGTCCGGTTTGGTTACAATTCTAGCAACGGATTTGACTTCCGCGAGCTTTGTCTTCATCCATTACGGCTGTTCTTTGGCATGAGCATTCGACGACGGACATTTCCCTGACACGGTGTATTCCCTGGTACGCTGAGTCCGCAGCCTTCATTGACAAAGCGAATGCCAATGCCTCGGGGAATGTTCACTTTCCAGCCATCCTTACAGCCATTTGCAGTTTCGAATTACCTCTTATAAAATTAAATAAGATTGTCTCGGTGTTGAGCAAACGTTTTTCCTTCTACGATAACTTCTGTCTGCTTTGCCAACGGAAGGCGCCTAGCAGGCTGACGAATTGGTCTGGTATCACCAGTGTCTATTCGATGTTGTACCAGGTGTGTTCGGCCGTATTCTCCGTCCTGTGAGGCAAATACATCAGCATACTCATTGATAAGATTCTCTGCCATAGTTCGCTGCTCCTGATTCAGCTCACTGGACTGGAGAATCGTCTCTCTCGTTTCCGCTGTCCAAGGTGATGGGAGAGGTTTTGGAGCACCACGTTCAGATATTGTTGCGACGGCGGTAATCGGCGTGTATTTTCCAGTCACCTCCCCTCGCCTTAGTTTGACAGTGTGTGGTCTCGTGTTCAAAACTCTCACTATAACCATGGTGTTCTTTGGTTCGACTAACGTCTTTCCCACGATGCAGTTTTGAGAATGCTTCTCTGGGTCTGGTTCTACTATGTAGAATCGTCCAAATGATTGTCTCTGAAGACGGCGGCAAAACTTCGTCTTTGCTGGTGACTGTCCTGAGAGTTACGGCATTCTCGTTTCTGTACACCATCGGAATCTCCACATTTCCATACCTCAGTACTTGCATCCCGATGTCCAAGATTACTTCACTTGCTTTCATGAAGTCTATTCCGATGATGCACTCGTCGCATATGTCTGCCACCAGAAACGCATGGGAGAACGTCAGTCCCGCCAGAGTAATCGTAAGACGAACTTCTCCAAACACCTTCGCCATTTCCCCTGTCGCAGTCTTCAGGCAGTAGCTGTTAATGTTGTGCAGCCAGGAGCTTCTGACGATATCTCTTCTTACAATGGAGGCAGTGGCACCTGTGTCGATGGTGGCTACGCACTTCTTCTTGTTGATTAGTGCCTCCACTGTCAGGCTCTTGTTACCCCGTTTGGTTTGCGAAACTTGAATGGTGGTCCTGGGGACCTCGATTCCAGTAACCAACTTCTGCCCCGCGAAGTTGGTCCTTACGCATTTCCCGACTGCTGGTTTTGGGAAGTCTGACTGGCAGGATGGATGTTATCACCGCCAGATGCTTCCTCTCTGCTTCTCCTACTTCCGCAATGTGGACAATTTCCTCGTCTAGGTGCACTTCTGCACTGCCGTTGTAGGTGTCCGGTTTGGTTGCAATTCCAGCAACGGATTTGACTTCCGCGAGCTTTGTCTTCATCCATGACGGCTGTTCTCTGGCATGAGCATATCACGACGGTGGTATTCCCGGTGCATTCCCTGGTATGCTTGGTTCGCTGCCTTCATTGACAAAGCGAATGCCAATGCCTCGGGGAATGTTCGCTTTTCAGCCATCCTTACAGCCATTTGCAGTTGTCTGTCCTCTATGGCCTGAATAAAAGCTTCCACCGCCATTTCGCTGATAAGCTCCTCACCGGCTTTAGTTTATGAAAGATGGGCTAGTCGCTCTATATCCGCTTGCAACTGTTGGAGCGTCTCCCCCCTTTTCTGGACTCGACTACGCAGCTGAACCCTGAACACCTGCTGCATGTGTTCATCCCCGAACCGCATCTCGATAGCCTGAACCAGAGTCGTAGTTCTGCTGTTTATCTTCCGGGATGGTCTGCAAGAGCTCCGCAGCTGGACCCCTCAGTGCAAGCGTGAGTGCAATAGACTTCTCTTCATCGTCCCAGCTATTGGTTATTGCGGCCGCTTCGAATTGCCTCTTATAAATTGGCCATGATGTTTGACCATCGAAGATAGGAGGCTGCATCTCCTTCCTTCTCAGATCGTCAGTGGAATATTCCCGTGCTTTCAAGCAAGATTTTCGACTTGCTTTCCTACTATCTCGAATTGCGTATCCACTTTTTCAAACTGGGTCTCTATCTTCCCGAACTGAGTTTCGTGTTTCTCAAAATTTTCATCGAATCTAGTTTCGACTTTTTCGAGTTGCGTCTCGACCTTCTCGATTTTCTCTTCGATCACTTCGAATTTGGATTCCTAGTTCTTGTTTTGCTCATCAAGTTTGCTTTCCAGAGCATCTAGAGAATTGTTTTGTTCTTCCATTGCTTTCTTTTATTCGTCCAGCTTAAGTTCTAGAGAGTTCCTTTGGTCGTCTATTTCTTTCTTTTGTTCGTCCATGACTGACTTAAGTTGCAGGAGCAGACTTGTTATACACGGGTCGGCTACTGTACTTGCTGGTTCCTCTTCCACGTCAAACTCTATGTCATGCGGATTTTCACCTTCCTGCTTTACTGCGTCTTCCAGACGAATCAGTAGGGCATCTTTTCCCCCAGTTGTGTCGAGATTCCGCTTATTGAGTTCTGCCTTTAGTTGAATTATAGTTAGTTTTCCCAATTTGCGACCCATTTTGCGCAACTAATTAACTCAACACAGAAATCGATTTTTTTTTTTTTGTTATTGTGCAGTTTCACGCCACGGAAATAGTTATTCACAGAATAAGTTTTATCCCACTTCTGACACCAATGTAGTATGCGAGCTACGGCTCGAGTAGATGAAATGGTATTCTGTGAAATTATTTCTTTATTTTCTAGTCTATAGAACAATTACAAGGTCTCTTTCTTCTCAAATCACTTTATCTCCTTTCAATTACTTAATTCACAAATCCACACTAATAATTACAACTTCGGCTGTTATCACTTTTCCAATCTCCTCGTGCGGTTCAAAACCAACTGCCTTGCCTCGATCGCCATCTGTCCTTATATAGCAGCATTTCTGATAGCCAGAAACTTCTAGCAAATTCTTCGACCACTGGAACAAGAAAATTCTGATGTAATAATTCCAAGATGACAATAATTTCTTGCGGTTATAATTCTCTCTTAATTCCGTGACGTTGTCTTAGATATTATCCGTCTCTTATCGTGGACACGAACTGTAGACACGAACTGCGGACACGAACCTCGAATGAAAAGACACTTCGGAATGTGTTGCATAGTCGTTGGGGCATAGTTATTATGCTACATTATGTTACAATATCATTATACACACAGTCCATTCACCTCATCGCACACGCTCCCACAGAGAACATAAGATATCGTAATGCACATAGTCGATTCAGCTTAGAAATGTTCACATCAAATGCTCTCACGCTTAGTATAGAATTTTCCCACTAAACTTCACGTGGTGTCACATTGCGTCCAGGCGCACTATGATAATGCCAACTCGTAAGAATTATTCGTGAGAACATTTGATGAAATCACCTGTAAATCATGTATAAATAGTTTGTAAGTGCGCTGAATAAAGTTACTTTGTTTTTGTCGTTCGAAAAGAGAGTCGTTTTTATTATTTGCTACCCCCACCCGAGGTAAGGAGCAAATTAGGAACTAAAGGTTGAAGTGGTAACAAGTACCGCTTCAACATCAACAAATCGCCAGGGTGATACTGACTCTTTTGTTAGTATATACCTTTCTGTTAGTATATAGGGGAATCAAAAGAGATTCTCCTCAAAACAGAATTTCTCACATCGGATATATAGTGCCTTAATACCACCGAAAAAATATTCTTTTTCATTGCCTTCAAAATGACTTTCTACGGTCGTCTTGATCTCGTTCTCATCTGGAAATCTCCGGCCTCGTAACTCTTTTTTCAAATTGGAAGAAAGGAAAAAGTCGCTCGGGGCCAAATCTGTGCTGTAATGTGGGTGGTCTGTCGCTGAAAAACCAGTGTTTTTTAGGGTCTGTCTCGAAACTCGCGTAGTGTGAACAGGCGCTTTATCTTGCAAAAACAACACTCCGTCCCTGAGTTTCCCACGTCGCTTCCCAACGACCGCTTCATGTTCCTGAGGCAATAAATTTGCGTAATATGGACCATTCATCGTAGTCCCCTTTTGCAAAACACCTTCGCTGTCTCATAAAACAGTCGCCATAAGTTTCTTCGAAGCCGACTTTTCCACCTTGAATTTCTTCGGCGGTCTCTCCTTTTTCAATCCACTTCATAGACTCTTGTTTGGTCTTCGGATCGTATTGGCAAACCCAAGTCTCATCTACAGTTACGATTCGCTTGCAAATTTCGTCGAGATTGTTCCCGTGAACGTGAGCATTTTCGGTACTCAGCGCACACAAATTTTGTTCATGTTTAAATCTGCCATCTGTCACATTTTTATTCGGTCGGCCAGAACTAATTTTTCAACTTTGGTGACGTTTTCTTCAGTGACCGCTGACACAGGATGGCATGGGCGGGGTTGTCTTCACAACTCTCTCGCCCTTGTTGAAATAAGCGAGCCCATTTTTTGACCATGGTGTACGAAGGGCCAGAATCCTGAAGAGTCGATGACAAGTCTTTAGGCGATTTTACTTTTTTCACAAGCTATTATCACGGCGCGGTGCTCAAAATTGTGAAATTTTCCGATTTCGGCTGACATGGTGATGATTATCCTACAACAGATAATAACGAAATGAGATTATTATTGAAACGACATTCACCTAAGGGGGCGTGAAATAAGTTACCCGTAAAATACTGGATAAGTCAAAAAAAGACTTCTAAATATCAATATTATTACTATAGGGTAAAACATATTTAAACTGAATTAGGCACACAGACTCGAACCGCCGAACGTTGGTTTCAAGTTCAGTTCAATTTCAAGATCACATGATTAAAAAACCTTAAAAAGAAAATAAACAAACTTGGGATGTAAAGAAACTTGTTAAAAGAACAGACAAGAAAAGTTAAACGAAAAGGGCTGATATGGTCATATCTTTTAAGAGAATAAATAAACCTAATACAGCTACAGTATGCAAATTGTTTCGATCACCAATGGAACAACCGGACAAAAGTTCACAGCCATATTTAAAGAAAGGCATAATTATGTTTTTAACTAACTTTGCACGAACATTCATAGGTAAACATTGTTTAACCAGATACAAAGTTGTTTTACTATTTATACGTGCATCCCAGGCAAAGTCTCATCCACTTTAAAACCGAGGCTTTCAAAGCTCCTAGAATAGGCTATCACTAAGACATAAGTTGCCTAGATTTTTTTTTTCTAATCTGCGCGCGTCGAAGGGGATATGAATACCCTTAAACTGTTTCAGGGCACGAGCGTTGAGGAAAAGGGGGAAGAGGAACAGAGAAGGAGCCTATGCACGTTGGCTTTGAATGTTTGAAGGTTGTAGTGATGGGGAAATACAGAGCCTGGTAGATCATTCCACATTCGTGTTGTTCGGCTTATAAATGAATCCCTCTATTTGACAGTATGACCGAAGTTTGGCTTTAGGGTAAACTGATGTGCATTCGAAGTATGTCGCGTATTGCGGGTGAAATTTTGGAGGGGAGGAATGCAACTGGCTATTTCACTGGAGCATTTTTTATTAAAAAAACTATAAAACAGGGAGGGACAGGAGACATTTCTCCGATGTTCTAGTGAATGAATGGAATTCACAATGTCTCTATCACCTATAAGTTTCAACGTGCGATTCTGTACTCTATCAAGAATGTGCAGAACGGTCTTGGGTGCACCAGACCAGATATGGGCGTTATATTCCAGCTTAGGGCGGATGCCTGATAAATTGAGGCCAGATCAGACGGGGTAAAATATTTCTTGCACCGCTTAAGGAATCCTAGACATTTTGCAGCATTTTTGGCGACCTAGAATATGTGTTCGTTCCATCGAAGATGGTTATTAATACACATACCGAGAATGGCAAGTCTTTTGGTTTCAATGATGCAACTACCATCCATGGACAATGGTTGAGGGTTTTGGTTTCGCTTGATAGACAGAAGACAGCATTGTGTTTTGGAAGCATTAAATTTCACTCTGTTGGTTGAACCCCATTTAATTATGCTGTCTAGGTCGGAATTTAATGTGTTTAACATACTGTAACATAATGTAGCATAATAACTACGCCCCAAAAAGATGTAACCCATTCCGAAGTGTCTTTTCATTCGAGGTTCGTGTCCACGGTAAGAGACGGATTATGTCTAAGACGACGCGACGTCGCGGAATTAAGAGAGAATTATAACCGCAAGAGATTATTGGCTGCAGCTGTCATCTTGGAATTAGTACATCAGAATTTCCTTGTTCCAGTGGGCGAAGAATTTGCTAGAAGTTTCTGGCTATCAGAAATGCGACTATATAAGGACAGATGGCGATCGAGGCAAGGCAGTTGGTTTTGAACCGCACGAGGAGTTTGGAAAAGTGATAATCGGCGAAGTTGTAATTTTGTGATAAATAGAAAGTTGAGAGTTAACAAGAAGAAGTAATTAGTTTGGATTTGTGAATTAAGTAATTGGAATGAGATAAAGTGATTTGAGAAGAAAGAGACCTTGTAAGGAAAGAATTTGCGAAGAATAGTATAGTGTGAACTTGAATTTTTCTATAGACTAGAAAATAAAGAAATAATCTCACAGAATAACGTTTTATCTACTCGAGCCGTAGCTCGCATATTACATTGGTGTCAGAAGTGGAATAAAACTTATTCTGTGAATAACTATTTCCGTGGTGTGAAATTGCACAAAAAAAAAAAAAAAACATTTCTGTGTTGAGTTAATTAGTTGTGCAAAATGGGTCGCAAATTGGGAAAACTAACTATAATTCAACTAAAGGCAGAACTCAGTAAGCGGAATCTCTACACAACTGGGGGAAAAGATGCCCTACTGATTCGTCTGGAAGAAGCAGTAAAGCAGGAAGGTGAAAATCCGCATTACGTAGAGTTTGACATGGAAGAGGAACCAGCAAGTACAATAGCCGACCCGGGTATAACAAGTCTGCTCCTGCAACTTAAGTTAGTCATGGACGAACAAAGGAAAGCAATAGAAGACCAAAAGGAGTCTCTGGAACTTAAGCTCGATGACCAAAAGAAAGCAATAGACGACCAAAAGAATTCTCTAGAACCTAAGCTGGACGAACAAAAGAAAGCAATGGACGAACAAAAGAAAGCAATGGACGAACAAAAGAATTCTCTAGAACTTAGCTGGACGAACAAAAGAATTCTCTAGATGTTCTGGAAAGCAAACTTGATGAGCAAAATAGGAACTTGGAATCCAAATTCGAAGCGATCGAAGAGAAAATCGAGAAGGTCGAGACGCAACTCGAAAAAAACGAAACTAGATTCGATGAAAACTTTGAGAAACATGAAACTCAGTTCGGGAAGATAGAGACTCAGTTTGAAAAAGTGGATACGCAATTCGAGAGAGTGGGAAAGCAAGTCGAAAATCTTGCTAGGGAACTCAGCAACGTGAAGAAACAGAAAGCACGGGAATATTCCACTGACGGTCTGAGAAGAAAGGTGTGATGTATTTGGCATCACCGGTCCTCGAGTAGATTTGACGTAAGACGGCCATGAAGGGCGACCATTGTTCTTCCTTCTTTGCCCAGACGTCGTGAGGTTCGGTCGTAGTTTTGTAAAAATAATTTAAGTAAGAATATACTTTAAAACTTAGACTAATAAAGTGTAAAGTAAAAACCGTGGAGTTATCTTTCCCTTTAAACGACATTACATTGGCGACGAGTAAAGGATGTCAGAGATCCACGCGGATTAGTAAACCTCTATACAAATACAACGTGATACACATCATTTTCTTCAGTTTCTTTAAAAACGCAAAAACATGCCCGAGGAAGCAAATCAAGCGGCAACGCAAGCATCGACGGCGGTGTTGAGCATTGCACCATTTGAGTACGACGCGCAAAATTGGATAATATGCAAGGGGCGTCTGGAGCAGTATTTTTGTCAGTCGGAAATTAGCGACAACGTAAAAAAAGAGCAGCCCTTTTAAATCTATTGGGTGGCAGGACGTACGAAGTAGCACATGGATTGTGTGCCCCAAAAACTCCAGGGGAAGTTTTATACGAGGATTTAATCAAAATCTTCGACGATAATTTCACGATTCCTACTATTTTATACTGTGAAAGGAGGAATTTTTACGCAGCATCAAAGAAAGAGACTGAGTCGGCGCAGGACTACTTAATAAAGCTACGAACATTGGCAAAGGCTTGCAATTTCGGTGATCGCCTCGACAGTATGCTACTCGACAAATTTGTTATTGGCATGACAAACGTTGTTTTCGAGAAGCTGAGCGACGACATAACTCTCACTTTGGCAAAGGCATTGGAGACGGCAAAAAAGTTTGAAAAGCGATATTACGACGGCGATGCAGATGCCGAAAGAAACGCAGAACAAATCAACAGCATCAGAACAAACCACCTGAAAAGGCAGCAACACCAGCGATGAGGTACGATGAAACGGCAGCAGGCACCGCAGAGGATTATCAGCAACAGCAAGGGAGATAACAAGTTGTTCAACGTGTGTCCACATTGCGGATTTGATAACCACAAACCACAGAACTGTAAGTACAAAGACGTAACCTGCTACAATTGTGAACGAGTTGGACATATGTCGTCCATGTGCAAATGCATACGTAAGAAAAATATTTCTAAGAAAATTTCTAGCATTTCGAATAACGATCCTTTAAATGATTCCATTGATATAAATTTAAAGCTAATGAGCAAAATCTTAAAATTTCAAGTAAATACCGGTGCAGCCGTATCGGCAATTCCTTTTGAAACGTATAAAAATAATTTTAGTTGTATTAAATTAGAAAAAGATAACACAAGCATATCCGGTTATGGAAAAAATAAACTGTTGGTTAAAGGTTCGTTGTTTGGAAATGTACAATATAATAATCAGAATAAGTACTTTAAGTTTTTGGTAATAGCTAAGGGTGAAAATCCAATAGTCGGAAGAGATTTCCTTAAAGTTTTTAATATTAAAGAAATTAAAATCAATGCATTGTTCTCAGATGATCAGAAGTTGCAATTAATAATTAAAGAGTACGATTCACTTTTTTCTGACGAATTCGGTAAACTTAGAAATTGTAAAATTAAACTTGATATTGATGATAACGTTAAGCCAATTTTTGTCAAAGCACGCCCGGTTCCATTTGCATTTAGGGAAGAAGTTGAAAACCAACTTAAAGATTTTGAAAGACGCGGGATAATAACGAAAACCGAAAGTACGGCATGGGGTACTCCGTTAGTACCAATATTGAAGGAAAACGGTAAAATTAGAATCTGTGCGGATTATAAAATTACAGTAAACAAAATTTTAAAAGATACGAATCATCCCTTACCCCGAATATCGGATTTAATGAATAAGATTAAAGACGGTAAATTTTTTTCAAAAGTAGACTTAGCGAACGCGTATAATCAAATAGAGCTAGATGAGGAATCTAAAAAATTAGTCACGTGGAGTACAAATATAGGTAATTTCGTGATGAATAGACTACCTTTCGGCATTAAGTCAGCCACTGGAATTTTCCAACGCGAAATAGAAAAAGTTTTACAGGGCCTTAGAGGCGTGGTCAATTTTTTGGACGATATAATCGTATCAGCCCCAGATTTTAAAACACACAACGTACGACTTCACGAAACGCTCAAACGGTTAAGTAACGCGGGTCTTAAATTAAACAAATGCAAGTGTTCGTTTGCAAAGAACAAGGTTGAGTATCTAGGGTATGCGATTTCAGAAGCGGGCTCGGTAAAAATAAACCGTAATGAAACAATCAGAAATTTTCCAACACCAACGAGTGTTTCAGATGTTCGATCTTTTTGCGGTTTGGTGAACTATTTCCGACGTTTCATATCAGATTTAGCAACCAAAATGTCTCCTATATACGAACTCTTAAAATGTGACAAACGTAAGTTTCAATGGACAAATCAAGCTCAGAAAGTTTTTGAGGGGATTATGGAGGAAATTATGTCAGGCACCGTTCTAGTTCTGTTTACCATTGGTGCTCACCTGTGATGCATCTAACGTGGGAATAGGAGCGGTCTTGGCACATACATTTCCAGATGGATCTGAACGACCCATTGAATTTGTATCTCGTTTATTATCAAAGTCCGAGCTTAATTACAGCGTCATAGAAAAAGAAGCGTTGTCTATCGTTTACGCCACGAAAAAATTTTACCAATACCTAATAGGAAGGCCTTTTGAGTTGGTCACGGACCACAAGCCGCTGGTAGCCATTTTCGGCGAAAAGAAAGGCATTCCACAAATGTGTACGAGTAGGCTTTAAAGGTGAGCATTCCATCTTTCTGCTTTTCAATATACGGTACGTCATGTGAAATCTGAAGGTAATATAGCGGACGCTTTATCTCGCTTTCCACAACCATGTACAAACGACGATGACGAACAACATTCAGTGACGTATCTCAATCGAATCGAGCGAAATAGGGATATTTTAGTCGACGCAGACCTTATTAGAAAAGAAACGGGAGCGGACGAAATTATTACCACGGTGTTGAAATGTTTGATTTCAGGTAATACAGTAGAATCGAAAAAGGATGCAAGCTTCACTCCATATTTGAAACGCATTGACGAGCTTGCAAACGAGAACGAGATTTTGATGTGGGGCCACAGAGTTGTTATTCCTCACCATCTACGAAATTTAATTTTGAAACACGCCCACAGTACCCAAATGGGAATCGTTAAAACAAAATCTCTACTACAATCCTACTTATGGTGGCCAAACATGGATGCGGAAGTGGAAAATTTGATCAAAAGCTGCGAAGTTTGTTTATCGCTTTTACCTAATCTGCCAAAGGTCAATATTATGAATTGGGAAACTCCTAGTAGGCCGTGGGAGCGCATTCATGTCGACTTTGCGGGTCCCATGAAAGGCATAAGTTTTTTAGTTGTCATAGATGCTTTTTCCAAATGGATCGAGATATTTCATACCAAAAATCCCAGTTCATCATTTTACATAAAATGTTTACGCAGCTTGTTTTCTCGGTTTGGCATCCTGGAAGTCGTTGTTTCCGATAACGGAACGCAATTTGTTTACGAAGAAAGCAAAGTTTTCTTAAAACTATACGGTATTAAGCAGTGCCTAACTGCACCAGGGTTTCCAGCCACGAACGGTGCAGCTGAGAATGCCGTACGAACTATTAAAAATGCGATCAAGGCTAGGGAAGGAGAGTGCGAGGTTGATCAGATTCTCTCTGAGTTTTCATTTGATTACAGAAACACAATTCATTGCTCAACAGGTAAAACAACATTTTCAGTAATTTTTAAATATTCACCAAGAAGTAAGTTTAACCTTTTGTCACCAAAGAATTTAAATTCAAAACCGTTCAACGAGAAGTTCCTGACTCAGAAAGGTGACAGAATTTTTAGGACCAGGGAGAGGGTAATGATTCGAGACTTTAACGTAAAAAGAAATATTCCGCAATGGTCAAAAGCCAGTATAGTAAAAGTGTTCGGTCCGCGAATGTACCTATGTAAAATGGAATCAGGCCGGCATATAAAAAGGCACGTTAAACAAATAAGAAAGTACTTGTCGGTAAACACAGAGAACAAAAATAAAGCATATGAGGATAGTAATCGTATTAAGAAATAACCCAATTGTAAAAGGTTTCTTTATTATAAAAGAAGAGGAAACGTAACTCAAAGCCCTCAAAATGTAAACATATCGAATCGTAGTGATGACATTAGTTCATCTGGAAGATTGTTAAGAAATAGATTAGAGATTAAGAAACCTCAAAAATACAATGATTTTGAATGTAATATTAATGATTAAATCGTAATGAATTCTTGTGAGGGGACGTATCTGATGTATTTGGCATCACCGGTCCTCGAGCAGATTTGACGTAAGACGGCCATGAAGGGCGACCATTGTTCTTCCTTCTTTGCCCAGACGTCGTGAGGTTCGGTCGTAGTTTTGTAAAAATAATTTAAGTAAGAATAAACTTTAAAACTTAGACTAATAAAGAGTAAAGTAAAAACCGTGGAGTTATCTTTTCCCTTTAAACGACATTACAAAAGGAGATACAGCCTCCTATCTTCGATGGTCAAACATCATGGCCAATTTATAAGAGGCAATTCGAAACTGCAAATGGCTGTAAGGATGGCTGAAAAGTGAACATTCCCCGAGGCATTGGCATTCGCTTTGTCAATGAAGGCTGCGGACTCAGCGTACCAGGGAATACACCGTGTCAGGGAAATGTCCGTCGTCGAATGCTCATGCCAGAGAACAGCCGTAATGGATGAAGACAAAGCTCGCGGAAGTCAAATCCGTTGCTAGAATTGTAACCAAACCGGACACCTACAACGGCAGCGCAGAAGTTCACCTAGACGCGGAAATTGTCCACATTGCGGAAGTAGGAGAAGCAGAGAGGAAGCATCCTGTCAGTTAGACTTCCCAAAACCAGCAGTCGGGAAATGCGTAAGGACCAACTTCGCGGGGCAGAAGTTGGTTACTGGAATCGAGGATCCCAGGACCACCATTCAAGTTTCGCAAACCGAACGGGGTAACAAGAGCCTGACAGTGGAAGCACTAATCAACAAGAAGAAGTGCGTAGCCACCATCCACACAGGTGCCACCGCCTAAATTGTAAGAAGAGATATCGTCAGAAGCTCATGGCTGCACAATACCAACAGCTACTGCCTGAAGACTGCAACAGGGGAAATGGCGAAGGTGTTTGGAGAAGTTCGTCTTACGATTACTCTGGCGGGACTGACAGATATATGCGAAACTTCATGAAAGCAAATGAAGTAATCTTGGACATCGGGATGCAAGTACTGAGGTATCGAAATGTGGAGATTCCGACGGTGTACGGAAACGAGAATGCCGTAACTCTCAGGACAGTCATCAGCAAAGACGAAGTTTTGCCGCCGTCTTCAGAGACAATTATTTGGACGAAGCTGGAAGGTGATCTTGGAAGCCACCGATTCTACATAGTAGAACCAGACCCAGAAAGGCATTCTCAAAACTACATCATGGGAAAGACGTTAGTCGAACCAAAGAACACCATGGTTCCAATGAGAGTTTTGAACGCGAGGTCACACACTGTCAAACTAAGGCGAGGGGAGGTGACAGGAAAATGCACACCGATTATCGCCGTCGCAACAATATCTGAACGTGATGCTCCAAAACCTCTCCCACACCTTGGAGAGCGGAAACGAGAGAGACGATCCTCCAGTCCAGTGAGCTGAATCAGGAGCAGTGAACTATGGCAGAGAATCTTATCATTGAGTACGCTGATCTATTTGCCTCACAGGACGGAGAATACGGCCGAACACACCTGGTACAATATCGAATAGATACTGGAGATACTAGACCAATTCGTCAGCCTGCTAGGTGCCTTCCATCGGCAAAGCAGACAGAAGTTGCAGAGATGGTGTCGGCAATTTAGAAAGAAGGTCTGATTGAAAGTTCCAAAAGTCGGTGGGCATCACCGGTTGTACTGGTTAAAAGAAAGGTGGCAACACTCGGTTCTGCGTGGACTATCGGCAGCTCAATTACGTCACCAAGAAACACAGCTATTCTCTGCCACGGATTAACGATACGCTGGACACACTATCAGGAGCCCAATGGGTTTCCACTTTCGACCTGAAGAGTGGCTACTGGCAGGTATAGATAAATCCAGAAGACCGGGAGAAAACTGTATTCACCGCAGGAAATGGGCTATGTCAATTCACGGTAATGCCATTCGGGCTGTGCAATGCTCCGGCGACTTTCGAGCGCTTGATGAAATGTGTCCTGTAAGGGTTAACATGGAAAACCTGTTTGGTGTACTTGGATGATGTCATCGTAGTAGGAAAAAAGTTTGCGCAACACCGAGACAATCTAAGGGATGTGTTTCAAAGGCTTCGAAGTGCCCATCTGAAGCTCAACTCCAAGAAGTGCGCCCTGTTTAGAGAGGAAGTCAAGTACTTGGGGCACATAATTTCAGCAAAAGGTGTGAGAACCGATCCAGAGAAGGTCGACGCGGTGAAAAACTGGCCTGTCCCCAAAGATAAACACCAACTAAGGAGCTTCCTGGGTCTAGCCACCTACTACAGACGGTTCGTGAAGGATTTTGCCGGGATCGCAAAGAGCCTGCACCGGTTGGCGGCAAAGGAAAAATAATTCAAATGGTCAATTGAGTGCGAGAAGAGCTTCAAGGCACTTAAACAACGGCTTTGCGATGCAACGATACTAGCTTACCCCACTCCCGGGGAAACGTTCATTGCAGATGCAGATGCTAGTAATGTCGGGGTAGGAGCCGTACTCTCCCAGGTGCATGATGGCCGAGAGAAGGTGGTTGCGTACTTCAGCAAGGTGCTCTCTAATATGCGAAGAATAGTATAGTGTGAACCTGAATTGTTCTATAGACTAGAAAATAAAGAAATAATTTCACAGAATATTGTTTTATCAACTCGAGCCGTAGCTCGCATATTACAATATTATATAATTTTACGACCTTCGAGAGATGTTCGTCCAAAGTCCTATTGAAACGCTCCACCATACCGTCCGACTGTGGATGAAGCGGGGTTGTCCGTGTCTTTTTGATTCCGAGTAGTTGACACATATCTTGGAAGATTCTTGACTCGAAGTTCCGCCCTTGGTCAGAATGCAATTCCAAGGGCACACCGAATCTGCTCACCCAATTGTAGACGATCTGCTCCGCCACGGTTCCGGCTTCATGGATAGGGATCGGAAACGCTTCCGGCCACTTACTGAAGTAGTCCATTACTACGAGTATATATCGATTACCATTGTCGGTTTCCGGAAAGGGCCCTGCGATGTCAATGGCGATTCGTTCGAAAGGTGCTCCCACGTTGTATTGGTGCATCTTACCTCGAGTTTTGATTCTCGGACCCTTGCTAGCTGCACACACGTCGCATTTTCTGCACCAGTCTTCGGCATCTTCCTCCGCTTTTAACCAATAAAAACGTTCTCGTACCTTTTCTAGCGTCTTATTCACTCCCAAGTGGCCTCCGGGCACCCCGTCATGCATTTCCTGTAACACCTCCTTGACCCTCGTCCGCCGTACGACAAGCTGCATTATAAACGACTTTCCGTCGGAGGATTCCCATTTTCTTCTCAGAATACCTTCTTGGACATGGAGGGAGTCCCACTGCGCAAAATATGCCTTTAAGGTCGGGCTTCTGTGAGAGATGTCCTGATGATCCGGTTTCTCCATGTTCTCCTTCCAGGCCAGAATCGCCTCGATATCCGGGTCTTCCTTCTGAGCGTTCCGGATCTCATCTACGCTCCAGCCGGCGATAGGTTCGGCTCTCATTCTTTGGATGGAAACCAGCTCCCGTTCTTCCTGATGAGCACAATGTTTACAATCCGTTCTGCATGGTCTCCGGGACAGTGCATCCGCATTAGAGTGGAGTTTTCCTTTACGATGCTGTATTTCATAGCCGTGGATTTGCAGCCTTTCGAGCCATCTTGCGACCTGACCCTCAGGACTCTTGAACTGTAATAGCCATTTTAAGGATACATGGTCTGTGCGAAGAACGAACTTCCTCCCATAGAGGTATTTGTGAAAATGCTTCGTAGCCAAGATCAAAGCTAGAAGTTCCCACCTTGTCACGCAGTAGTTCCTTTCTTTCTTAGAGTGCACCTTGCTGAAGTACGCAACCACCTTCTCTTGGCCCTCATGCACCTGGGAGAGTACGGCTTCTACCCCGACATTACTAGCATCTGTATCAACAATGAACGTTTCCCCGGGAGTGGGGTAAGCTAGTATCGGGGCATCGCATAGCCGTTGTTTAAGTGCCTTGAAGCTCTTCTCGCACTCAATTGACCATTTGAATTGTTTCCCCTTTTCCGTCAACTGGTGCAGGCTCTTTGCGATCCCGGCAAAATCCTTCACGAACCGTCTGTAGTAGGTGGCTAGGCCCAGGAAGCTCCTTAGTTGGTGTTTGTCTTTGGGGAGTGGCCAGTTTTTCACCGCTTCGACCTTCTCTGGATCGGTTCTCACTCCTTTCGCTGAAATTATGTGTCCCAGGTACTTGACTTCCGCTCTAAACAGGGCGCACTTCTTGGGGTTGAGCTTCAGGTGGGCACTTCGAAGCCTTTGAAATACATCCCTTAGATTGTCTCGGTGTTGCGCAAACATTTTTCCTACGACGATGACATCATCCAAGTATACCAAACAGGTTTTCCATGTTAACCCTTGCAGGACACATTCCATCAATCGCTCGAAAGTCGCCGGAGCATTGCACAGCCAGAATGGCATTACCGTGAATTGCCATAGCCCATTTCCTGCGGTGAAGGCGGTTTTCTCCCGGTCTTCTGGATGGATCTGTACCTGCCAGTAGCCACTCTTCAAGTCGAGAGTGGAAAACCATCGGGCTCCTGGTAGTGTGTCTGGCGTGTCGTCAATCCGTGGCAGAGGATAGCTATCTTTCTTGGTGACGTAATTGAGCTGCCGATAGTCCACGCAGAACCGCGTGCTGCCATCTTTCTTCTTAACCAGTACAACCGGTGATGCCCACGGACTTTTGGAACTTTCAATCAGACCTTCTTTCTCCATTGCCGACACCATCTCTGCAACTTCTGTCTGCTTTGCCAATGGAAGGCGCCTAGCAGGCTGACGAATTGGTCTAGTATCACCAGTGTCTATTCGATGTTGTACCAGGTGTGTTCGGCCGTATTCTCCGTCGTGTGAGGCAAATACATCAGCGTACTCATTGATGAGATTCTCTGCCATAGTTCGCTGCTCTTGATTCAGTTCACTGGACTTTAGAATCGTCTCTCTCGTTTCCGCTGTCCAAGGTGATGGGAGAGGTTTTGGAGCATCACGTTCAGATATTGTTGCGACGGCGGTAATCGGCGTGCATTTTCCAGTCACCTCCCCTCGCCTTAGTTTGACAGTGTGTGGTCTTGCGTTCAAAACTCTCACTGGAACCATGGTGTTCTTTGGTTCGACTAACGTCTTTCCCACGATGTAGTCTTGAGAATTCTTCTCTGGGTCTGGTTCTACTATGTAGAATCGGTGGCTCCCAAGATCACCTTCCAGCTTCGTCCAAATGATTGTCTCTGAAGACGGCGGCAAGACTTCGTCTTTGCTGATGACTGTCCTGAGAGTTACGGCATTCTCGTTTCCGTACACCATCGGAATCTCCACATTTCGATACCTCAGTACTTGCATCCCGATGTCCAAGATTACTTCATTTGCTTTCATGAGGTCTATTCCGATGATGCACTCGTCGCATATATCTGCCACCAGAAACGCATGGGAGAACGTCAGTCCCGCCAGAGTAATCGTAAGACGAATTTCTCCAAACACCTTCGCCATTTCCCCTGTCGCAGTCTTCAGGCAGTAGCTGTTGGTGTTGTGCAGCCAGGCGCTTCTGACGATATCTCTTCTTACAGTCGAGGCAGTGGCGCCTGTGTCGATGGTGGCTACGCACTTCTTCTTGTTGATTAGTG
The DNA here is from genome assembly GCA_963082735.1 of Pocota personata. Taxonomy (NCBI): domain Eukaryota; kingdom Metazoa; phylum Arthropoda; class Insecta; order Diptera; family Syrphidae; genus Pocota; species Pocota personata. The sequence goes on along the minus strand of OY720429.1, from coordinate 102,718,476 downwards.
CCTCCACTGTCAGGCTCTTGTTACTTCGTCTGGTTTGCGAAACTTGAATGGTGGTCCTGGGGGCCTCGATTCCAGTAACCAACTTCTGCCCCCCGACTGCTGGTTTCGGGAATTCTGACTGACAGGATGGATGTTATCACCGCCAGATGCTTCCTCTCTGCTCCTCCTGCTTCCGCAATGTGGACAATTTCCTCGTCTGCTGCACTTCTGCACTGCCGTTGTAGGTGTCCGGTTTGGTTGCAATTCCAGCAACGTATTTGACTTCCGCGAGCTCTGTCTTCATCCATGACTTCTGTTCTCTGGCATGACCACTCCACGACGGACATTTCCCTGACACGGTGTATTCCCTGGTATGCTTGGTCCGCAGCCTTCATTGACAAAGCGAATGCCAATGCCTCGGAGAGTGTTCGCTTTTCAGCCATCCTTACAGACATTTGCAGTTGTCTGTCCTCTATGGCCTGAATAAAAGCTTCCACCGCCATTTCGTTGATAAGCTCCTCACCGGCTTTAGGGCATGAGAGATGGGCTAGTCGTTCTATATCCGCTTGCAATTGTTGGAGCGTTTCCCCCCTTTTCTGGACTCGACTACGCGGCTGAACCCTGTACACCTGCTGCATGTGTTCATCCCCAAACCGCATCTCGATAGCCTGAACCAGAGAGTCGTAGTTCTGCTGTTTATCTTCCGGGATGGTCTGCAAGAGCTCCGCAGCTGGAATCCTCAGTGCAAGCGTGAGTGCAATGGACTTCTCTTCATCGTCCCAGCAATTGGTCATTGCGGCCGCTTCGAATTGCCTCTTATAAATTGGCGATGATGTTTGACCATCGAAGATAGGGGGCTGCATCTCCTTTCTTCTCAGACCGTCAGTGGAATATTCCCGTGCTTTCTGTCTCTTCACGTTGCTGAGTTCCTTAGCAAGATTTTCGACTTGCTTTCCTACTCTCTCGAATTGCGTATCCACTTTTTCAAATTGAGTCTATATCTTCTCGAACTGAGTTTCATGTTTCTCAAAGTTTTCATCGAGTCTAGTTTCGACTTTCTCGATTTTCTCTTCGATCGCTTCGAATTTAGATTCCAAGTTCCTATTTTGCTCATCAAGTTTGCTTTCCAGAGCATCTAGAGAATTCTTTTGTTCGTCTATTGCTTTCTTTTGTTCGTCCAGCTTAAGTTCTAGAGAATTCCTTTGATCTTCTATTGCTTTCTTTTGTTCGTCCATGACTAACTTAAGTTGCAGGAGCAGACTTGTTATACCCGGGTCGGCTGCCGTACTTGCTGGTTTCTCTTCCACGTCAAACTCTACGTCGTGCGGATTTTCACCTTCCTGCGTTACTGCTTCTTCCAGACGAAGCAGTAGGGCATCTTTTCCCCCAGTTGTGTCGAGGGTCTGCTTACTGAGTTCTGCCTTTAGTTAATTTTTTTTGTTTTCTTTTTTTTTTTCTTGTGCAATTTCACACCACGGAATAAGTTTTATCCCGCTTCTGACACCAATGTAATATGCGAGCTACGGCTCGAGTAGATAAAACAATATTCTGTGAAATTATTTCTTTATTTTCTAGTCTATAGAACAATTCAGGTTCACACTATACTATTCTTCGCAAATTCTTTTCTTACAAGGTCTCTTTCCTCTCAAATCACTTTATCTCCTTTCAATTACTTAATTCACAAATCCAAACTAATTACTTCTTCTTGTTAACTCTCAACTTTCAATTTATCACAAAATTACAACTTCGCCCATTATCACTTTTCTAATCACTTCGCCACGGTTTTAAAACAACTGCGTGGTCTGGATCGCCATCTGTCCTTATATAGCAGAAGTTTCTGATAGCCAGAAACTTCTAGCAAATTCTTCGACCACTGGAACAAGAAAAATTCTGATGTAATAATTCCAAGATGACAATCATTCTTGCAGTTATAATTCCCTCTCATCCGTGATATTATCCGTCTCTTTCGTAGACATGAACTGTGGAAACCGCAGACACGAACCTCGAATGAAAGGACACTTCGGACCAAAATTCTGCCAGAATGAAAAGACACTTCGGAATTTGTTGCATAGTCGTAGGAGCGTAGTTATTATTATGCTACAATATTGTAATATGCGAGCTACGGCTCGAGTAGATAAAACAATTATTCTGTGAAATTATTTCTTTATTTTCTAGTCTATAGAACAATTCAGGTTCACACTATACTATTCTTCGCAATCCTTTTCTTACAAGGTCTCTGTCCTCTCAAATCACTTTATCTCCTTTCAATTACTTAATTCACAAATCCAAACTAATTACTTCTTCTTGTTAAATTTCAACTTTCTATTTATCACAAAATTACAACTTCGCCCATTATCACTTTTCTAATCTCTTCGCCACAGTTTAAGAACTACTGCTGCTTTCTCAATCGCCATCTATCCTTATATAGCAGAAGTTTCTGATAGCCAGAAACTTCTAGCAAATTCTTCGACCACTGGAACAAGAGAAATTCTGATGTAATAATTCTTGCAGTTATAATTCCCTTTTATCCCTGATATTATTCGTCTCTTTCGTTGACATGAGCTGTGGAGACTTCATCCCAGACACGAACCTCGAATGAAAGGACAGTTCGAACCAAAATTCTGTCACTTCGGAATTTGTTGCGTCATATTTTTAGGGAGCGTAGTTATTATTATGCTACACTACACTGCCCCCCTCTTAGACGTGTAGGGACCTTCCCAGTTCCGCTGTAATTTAGGCGATGGGGATTATACAGCCACACCAGATCTCCTTCCTGGAATCCTGACGTTGTTGCCTTGGCATCATACCTGGTCTTCATGCGGTCTCTCGTCATCTTAATCTGGCTTCTGGTCCTTTGGTGTATGTCCCTAAGCCTTTCCCTAAGGTCCGCCACGTACTCTTCTTCATTTCTGGGCTCATTGGTAGGAGATCCAAATTTCACCTCACTGGGTAAACGAGCTATTCCACCAAATAAGATTTCGAACGGCGTATGTCGAGTAGTGCTATGCACGGCACTTCTATAGGCCATCAAAAACAAGGGAATCTGCCGGTCCCAATCCCGTTGGTAGTCACCTACGACCTTCGAGAGATGTTCGCCAAAGTCCTATTGAAACGCTCCACCATACCGTCCGACTGTGGATGAAGCGGGGTTGTCCTTGTCTTTTTGATTCCGAGTAGTTGACACATCTCTTGGAAGATTCTTGACTCGAAGTTCCGCCCTTGGTCAGAATGCAATTCCAAGGGCACACCGAATCTGCTAACCCAATTGTAGACGATCTGTTCCGCCACGGTTCTGGCTTCCTGGTTAGGGATCGGAAACGCTTCCGGCCACTTACTGAAGTAGTCCATCACTACGAGTATATACCGATTACCATTGTCGGTTTCCGGAAAGGGCCCTGCGATGTCAATGGCAATTCGTTCGAAAGGTGCTCCCACGTTGTATTGGTGCATCTTACCTAGAGTTTGGATTCTCGGACCCTTGCTAGCTGCACACACGTCGCATTTTCTGCACCAGTCTTCGATATCTTCCTTCGCTTTTAACCAATAAAAACGTTCTCGTACCTTTTCTAGCGTCTTATTCACTCCCAAGTGGCCTCCGGTCGCCCCGCCATGCATTTCCTGTAACACCTCCTTGACCCTCGTCCGCGGTACGACAAGCTGCATTACAAACGACTTTCCGTCGGAGGATTCCCATTTTCTTCTCAGAACACCTTTTTGGACATGGAGGGAGTCCCACTGCGCAAAATATGCCTTTAAGGTCGGGCTTCTGTGAGAGATGTCCTGATGATCCGGTTTCTCCATGTTCTCCTTCCAGGCCAGAATCGGCTCGATATCCGGGTCTTCCTTCTGAGCGTTCCGGATCTCATCTACGCTCCAGCCGGCGATAGGTTCGGCTCTCATTCTTTGGATGGAAACCAGCTCCCGTTCTTCCTGACGCGCACAATGTTTACAATCCGTTCTGCATGGTCTCCGGGATAGTGCATCCGCATTAGAGTGGAGCCTTCCTTTACGATGCTGTATTTCGTAGTCGTAGATTTGCAGCCTTTCGATCCATCTTGCGACCTGACCCTCAGGACTCTTGAACTGTAATAGCCCTTTTAAGGCTGCATGGTCTGTGCGAAGAACGAACTTCCTCCCGTAGAGGTATTTGTGAAAATGCTTCGTAGCCAAGATCAAAGCTAGAAGTTCTCTCCTTGTCACGCAGTAGTTCCTTTCTGGCTTAGAGAGCACCTTGCTAAAGTACGCAACCACCTTCTCTTGGCCGTCATGCACCTGGGAGAGTACCGCTCCTACCCCGACATTACTAGCATCTGCATCCACAATGAACGTTTCCCCGGGAGTGGGGTAAGCCAGTATCGGGGCATCGCATAGCCGTTGTTTAAATGCCTTGAAGCTCTTCTCGCACTCAATTGACCATTTGAATTGTTTTCCCTTTTCCGTCAACTGGTGCAGGCTCTTTGCGATCCCGGCAAAATCCTTCACGAACCGTCTGTAGTAGGTGGCTAGGCCCAGGAAGCTCCTTAGTTGGTGTTTATCCTTGGGGACTGGCCAGTTTTTCACCGCGTCGACCTTCTCTGGATCGGTTCTCACTCCTTTCGCTGAAATTGTGTGCCCCAAGTACTTGACTTCTACTCTAAACAGGGCGCACTTCTTGGGGTTGAGCTTCAGGTGGGCACTTCGAAGCCTTTGAAACACATCCCTTAGATTGTCTCGGTGTTGCGCAAACGTTTTTCCTACGACGATGACATCATCCAAGTATACCAAACAGGTTTTCCATGTTAACCCTTGCAGGACACATTCCATCAATCGCTCGAAAGTCGCCGGAGCATTGCACAGCCAGAATGGCATTACCGTGAATTGCCATAGCCCATTTCCTGCGGTGAAGGCGGTTTTCTCCCGGTCTTCTGGATGGATCTGTACCTGGCAGTAGCCACTCTTCAAGTCGAGAGTGGAAAACCATCGGGCTCCTGGTAGTGTGTCTGGCGTGTCGTCAATCCGTGGCAGAGGATAGCTATCTTTCTTGGTGACGTAATTGAGCTGCCGATAGTCCACGCAGAACCGCGTGCTGCCATCTTTCTTCTTAACCAGTACAACCGGTGATGCCCACGGACTTTTGGAACTTTCAGTCAGACCTTCTTTCTCCATTGCCGACACCATCTCTGCAACTTCTGTCTGCTTTGCCAATGGAAGGCGCCTAGCAGGCTGACGAATTGGTCTAGTATCACCAGTGTCTCTTCGATGTTGTACCAGGTGTGTTCGGCCGTATTCTCCGTCCTGTGAAGCAAATACATCAGCGTACTCATTGATAAGATTCTCTGCCATAGTTCGCTGCTCCTGATTCAGGTCACTGGACTGGAGAATCGTCTCTCTCGTTTCCGCTGTCCAAGGTGATGGGAGAGGTTTTGGAGCATCATGTTCAGATATTGTTGCGACGGCGGTAATCGGCGTGCATTTTCCAGTCACCTCCCCTCGCCTTAGTTTGACAGTGTGTGGTCTTGTGTTCAAAACTCTCACTGGAACCATGGTGTTCTTTGGTTCGACTAACGTCTTTCCCACGATGTAGTCTTGAGAATTCTTCTCTGGGCCTGGTTCTACTATGTAGAATCGGTGGCTCCCAAGATCACCTTCCAGCTTCGTCCAAATGATTGTCTCTGAAGACGGCGGCAAAACTTCGTCTTTGCTGATGACTGTCCTGAGAGTTACGGCATTCTCGTTTCCGTACACCATCGGAATCTCCACATTTCGATACCTCAGTACTTGCATCCCGATGTCTAAGATTACTTCATTTGCTTTCATGAAGTCTATTCCGATGATGCACTCGTCGCATATATCTGCCACCAGAAACGCATGGGAGAACGTCAGTCCTGCCAGAGTAATCGTAAGACGAACTTCTCCAAATACCTTCGCCATTTCCCCTGTTGCAGTCTTCAGGCAGTAGCTGTTGGTGTTGTGCAGCCAGGAGCCTTTAACGATATCTCTTGTTACAATGGAGGCGGTGGCACCTGTGTCGATGGTGGCTACGCACTTCTTCTTGTTGATTAGTGCCTCCACTGTCAGGCTCTTGTTACCCCGTTTGGTTTGCGAAACTTGAATGGTGGTCCTGGGGGCCTCGATTCCAGTAACCAACTTCTGCCCCGCGAAGATGGTCCTTACGCATTTCCCGACTGCTGGTTTTGGGAAGTCTGACTGACAGGATGGATGTTATCACCGCCAGATGCTTCCTCTCTGCTTCTCCTACTTCCGCAATGTGGAGAATTTCCTCGTCTAGGTGCACTTCTGCACTGCCGTTGCAGGTGTCCGGTTTGGTTGCAATTCCAGCAATGGATTTGACTTCCGCGAGCTCTGTCTTCATCCATGACGGCTGTTCTCTGGCATGAGCATTCCACGACGGACATTTCCCTGACACGGTGTATTCCCTGGTATGCTTGGTCCGCAGCCTTCATTGACAAAGCGAATGCCAATGTCTCGGGGAGTGTTCGCTTTTCAGCCATCCTTACAGCCATTTGCAGTTGTCTGTCCTCTATGGCCTGAATAAAAGCTTCCACCGCCATTTCGTTGATAAGCTCCTCACCGGCTTTAGGGTATGAAAGATGGGCTAGTCGCTCTATATCCGCTTGCAACTGTTGGAGCGTTTCCCCCCTTTTCTGGACTCGACTACGCAGCTGAACCCTGTACACCTGCTGCATGTGTTCATCCCCAAACCGCATCTCGATAGCCTGAACCAGAGAATCGAAGTTCTGCTGTTTATCTTCCGGGATGGTCTGCAAGAGCTCCGCAGCTGGACCCCTCAGTGCAAGTGTGAGTGCAATGGACTTCTCTTCATCGTCCCAGCTATTGGTCGTTGCGGCCGCTTCGAATTGCCTTTTATAAATTGGCCATGATGTTTGACCATCGAAGATAGGAGGCTGCATCTCCTTTCTTCTCAGACCGTCAGTGGAATATTCCCGTGCTTTCTGTCTCTTCACGTTGCTGAGCTCCTTAGCAAGATTTTCGACTTGCTTTCCTACTATCTCGAATTGCGTATCCACTTTTTTAAACTGAGTCTCTATCTTCCCGAACTGAGTTTCATGTTTCTCAAAATTTTCATCGAATCTGGTTTCGACTTTTTCGAGTTGCGTCTCGACCTTCTCGATTTTCTCTTCGATCACTTCGAATTTGGATTCCAAGTTCTTGTTTTGCTCATCAAGTTTACTTTCCAGAGCATCTAGAGAATTCTTTTGTTCGTCCATTGCTTTCTTTTGTTCATCCATTGCTTTCTTTTGTTCATCCAACTTAAGTTCTAGAGAATTCTTTTGTTCGTCCAGCTTAAGTTCTAGAGAATTCCTTTGGTCGCCCATTGCTTTCTTTTGTTCGTCCATCGCTTTCTTTTTTTCGTCCAGCTTAAGTTCTAGAGAATTCCTTTGATCTTCTATTGCTTTCTTTTGTTCGTCCATGACTAACTTAAGTTGCAGGAGCAGACTTGTTATACCCTTGTCGGCTGCTGTACTTGCTGGTTCCTCTTCCACGTCAAACTCTACGTCGTGCGGATTCTCACCTTCCTGCGTTACTGCTTCTTCCAGACGAATCAGCAGGGCATCTTTTCCCCCAGTTGTGTCGAGGTGCCGCTTACTGAGTTCTGCCTTTAGTTGAGTTATAGTTAGTTTTCCCAATTTGCGACCCATTTTGCGCAACTAATTAACTCAACACAGAAATCGTTTTTTTTTTTTTTTGCTTGTGCAATTTCGCACCACGGAAATAGTTATTGACAGAATAAGTTTTATCCCACTTCTGACACCAACGTAATATGCGAGCTACGGCTCGAGTAGATAAAACATTTATTCTGTGAAATTATTTCTTTATTTTCTAGTCTATAGAACAATTCAGGTTCACACTATACTATTCTTCGCAATCCTTTTCTTACAAGGTCTCTGTCCTCTCAAATCACTTTATCTCCTTTCAATTACTTAATTCACAAATCCAAACTAATTACTTCTTCTTGTTAAATCTCAACTTTCTATTTATCACAAAATTACAACTTCGCCCATTATCACTTTTCTAATCTCTTCGCAACAGTTTAAGAACTACTGCTGCTTTCTCAATCGCCATCTGTCCTTATATAGCAGAAGTTTCTGATAGCCAGAAACTTCTAGCAAATTCTTCGACCAATGGAACAAGAGAAATTCTGATGTAATAATTCTTACAGTTATAATTCCCTTTTATCCCTGATATTATTCATCTCTTTCGTTGACATGAGCTGTGGAGACTTCATCCCAGACACGAACCTCGAATGAAAGGACAGTTCGAACCAAAATTCTGCCAGAATGAAAAGTCGCTTCGGAATTTGTTGCGTCATATTTTTAGGGAGCGTAGTTATTATTATGCTACACTACAATATAATAATTCGTTTCGAAACACATTTGTAAATAAATCTTGAGAATCAATAAATCAAACAATAGAAACAAAACATAACCTACAAAGAATCGCATTTTAACATAATCCTAATTTAAAGTATAGGTCTTTCATTCAACTAGTTATCGTTTTTAATTTTCTTAATTTTTGGATCGTAAACAGACTTGATGTTTTTTTTTTTTTTTTTTTTCTTTTATAAAATTTCTAAAACATTATTTTCGCGAGCACGCTTTTCATAATCATACGTTTACAGCATTTAACATAGTCATATATTTATATAATTTGTATTTAAAGATATTTTACGTAAATATCAGTACAGTATAAAAAAAAATTCAACTGCATGCAGCCCTCATGTTTAGCTAGCTTCTTCAAAGCACAATACGAGTTCCCAAAATACGATTTTACTTATACAAATCTTAAAATTCATCTTAAGTAGACTTTTAAATCAGCAGCGGACTGCACTAAAACTTTAATGCCTATAATAAAACTCGCTCTCTGCGCGAAATCGGTTCCAAAAGCTATTGAAGTATGAGTGGCTAATGCGTTACCATAATCGCCAATTTGAATATATTGCACTATTTGATTGAGGGCTGTAATAGTGTTCGGATTTAATCTTCCGTCCCTAAGACAGTCGTAAAGGTTCTCCAAACGTTTAACTACATCAGCAAATTTCCTTTTAGTGCGCGGATCTGACGCTGCTGCAAGGCATTGGGTCTTAAGCTCCTCGAAGACTGTTTGCATATAGATAAACTCCTCGGGTAGTGGTGGTTTTTCTTTTGGAGGTACTGGCTGTCGCTGTTGAATTGGTGCCGGCTGCTCTGGATAACCTGTATGTTGTTGCTGTTGGGGATACATCTGTGTCTGAACCGCTGCTGTTTGGAAGTTCATTTGCCGCGGGAATTGATTATTGTTTTGTTGGTTTGGATTATAGGGTATTTGTGGTGGAAGTTGTTGCTGATGCATGCTAGTGGGTGGTGATTGATTCTGATAATGTGCGTTTGGATCTAGATATCCATTTTGATTTTGATTCGGATCGACACCGAACAATGGATGAGTTATAGCCGATGCTGTTGATTCCGGCTTTTTTAGCTGCTTCTTATTTGACTTCAACACTGGCGGATCATTCCAGCCTGGAGGGGGAGTTGGATTTCTTTGCACATGAGCCAGTGGTTGTGCTCCCGACATAGCTGGGGGAGCAGATTCTATTGGAGCGATACCAGGCAAATAATTATTCTGCTGTGGTTGCATAGGATTCAATGGCATGAAATTATTTTGCATTGGCATTGTTGGAACAGCTGGTGTTGGCATAGGTTGCATCATAGTAGGTGGTTGATATGTTGTTGGATTTAGAGCAAAGGGCATTGCATTGAAATTAGTTGGAGGAATTGATGGTGCTGGATTTTAACCACCGCCATAATTCTGCTGACTACCATATCGGGGGCCACTGGACACAGATGGATCGAGGATATATTTCGCACGTGACGGCAGTGTAGTGGAGCCCTGAGAGCTCACGCTAGATGGTCTCGGTGGATGCACAAGATTTTCATTAATCTGCGCCGCTGATGGAGGTTTTGCTGGCAGCGATGCAATCGATTGCGCTAAGCCTGGATTGAGATTAGGTGGATTTTGTTGCTGGGATGAAAACATTGTCACTGGTGGAGGTGGTTGCGCAGGCATTGGAGCAACAGGTGGCGGAGAGTTCCACTGATTTCCAGCTGGTAAACCAGTATTAAATACATTTTGATTCGGGGCCGGTGGAAAACCTGGTGTGGAGAACGATCCTCGTGGTTGAACAATGGGCATGTTTTGCTTGCTATAGAAATTTTCCTGTTGAATCGGTTGGGGTTGATGTTGCTGTTGTAATTGCTGATGCTGCAACTGAGTCGGATCTAACTTAGCAGTTTGTGCGAACTCTTCCTTTTGATTCGAAATACTATACAAGCGATCTCTAAGGTCGTCCAATTCTGGATGGGTTGATGGACCGAGTGCAAAAATATAAGACATTGCAGTATCTAGGGCTCCCTGAGCAGCCAAAAGTCCTCCATATTGTGATACGAATTCAGCAAATTCACCCTCAGGCTCGATGGCGACTCCTTGTTGCTTAAGAGACTTACTCAACAACATTACTACTTCAGCCAGTTCTTGTAGTTCAGCTGTATCCAGTTCGTACCCACTATCCTTTTTCTCCAGTTGCTTGAATTGATACCAAGCATCGACTTGTTTGCCCACATTTCCAGCACAAATATAACAGAGGATCGCATTTTTTGTGTAGGGTATACTTGAGTTCTCTGCTAGCAGGCGATCGCCCAATTTCTCACAGATATCAGCAACTTTGCGATCACTATGTTTAAGTGCAGCAACGAGAGCTTCTTTCCACGAATCTACAGTGCAACGAGACACAAGATCCATCCAATCCTGAGTAACTAAAGCGGAAATTACATTTGATAACTCGCCGTCTTGTTTCTTCAGGTAGCGATCTTGCGTTTTGGTAAGGAATTCAATACCGGCTGTAGAAGCGATAATGAGAGCTTCGGCTGGCCGATCGCTTTCAAGACAAAGTTGAACGGCTGCTTCAATATTTCCAGTAATTATGGCCTCAGAAATCAGGCTGTCGGAATCATCACCACTTGGAATTTTGAAGGAAGCACTTTTTCTCTCATTATTTTCCTCAAGAGTTTTGCTATTAGCAGCAATCGTGTCAAAGATTTGATTTTGATCTCAAGTTTGCGATATATCTGTGCTTTCATCATTGCTCTGATCACACTCTACTTCAGATGAATCGCTATGAGTCAAAGTCGAAATCCCATCTGTTATATGATCCACAGTATTCGTTGGATTTTCTTCTTTTACGTACTTAGAAAATTTGTTATCAATGTCTTCTCTGTTGTAGCCCAACAGATTTAGCATTTCCTCCTTGGGATTCAACTCAAAGTTTGCCTTTAAGAAGTACCACAGATAACGACCATCTTGATCGCTCATTTGATCTGCTTTGCCGCGACAGAACTCAGAAATGTTGGCTTCAGCGAGCGTCTTTCTAGTGCTGTAGCGCATAATTGTTTGACGTATTTGAACCGATTTTGATTGTGAGTTGAAATATAGCAGTTTTCCCCCGAAGCCAAATCTAACCCCACTAGGCTTTTTCATCCACTTGGGCGGCTTTTAAGGATCAGAATATGTCACCTGAGTTGTCTGCGCCGGTATTGGTGCCTGGACAAATTGATCCATGCCTGGGAAAGAATCCGCGATTTTATTGGAAGTCTGCACTTTTGTTGTGTACCTCCAAACATAGAGTAAATGGAAACGTTTCCGTCTAGACCGGAACTGGCGATCAGAGCAGGATTCCTTGGGCACCACTGCACATCTGAATACCACTGGGAAGTTACGGCTACTTCGGATAAAATTTCACCCTCCGCTAAGGCGGTATTTGGATTCCAACAATAAATCCTGTTGTCCTTGCCACACGAAACCATCATATCGTAGTCTTTTGGGCAGACATGCCCAACACTCCCCTCTGATGAATCTGCGTAGTTTTCGCTGGTGCCGTAGCATATCGCAAATCTCACATCTGAACTACTGGAGCTTGATCTTCTTCCGATGCTAACCATATCTGCGTGGCAACCTCTGGATGCCACTGCATAGCGCGCCAGCGTACACGTGACTGTGTGTCGGATAGCTTGATTATCTGTTCATTCTTTCTTAAATCCCAGATGACGCAGCGCGAGCTGAACACTGATGCTGAAATATGCTGCACCTGACGATTCCAAGCAACATTTTGCACATCCTCGAGTGGTTGAGTTTTTGTACCTGGCGTCATGTGTGTTGCAGTGTTATTCAAGTCCCAAACGAAGATCTCGGACTCAGATGCGACCGACGCGAGCAGATTCGTTTGAAATGGATTAAAGTCGAGACCGCGAACCGGACCTGTATGACTGTCTTGCCGAGCTACCAGACCCTCGTCTCCGGCGAGCATTTTCGCAGCACTATAGATCATTAAATGTCCACCTTCACAGCCGCCAACAAGGAGGCCATTCGGATGATTGCCATTGTAACCAGTTGGAGACCAAATGAGTTTTTGGAACCTGTATTGACTTGGTAAACTCGCCTTCAGTTCTAGATCATAGCCGAGATCTTTAAAATTCGTTGAATAGATCTCCAGCACAGAGCTTCCACTGGAATCTAGGTGCTGTGCAGGGGAGCCGGCCGCTAAATATATTGGGTACTGCTGCTGTGGAGACCAGGCCACATTAACTGTCTTTTGCAATTCTTTTACCTTCATTGTGACTGCTTTTCTATGTAACGCAAAATTTTAAAGTGAAAATTTCACATTAAACATAGAACACTAATTATAGCTGGAAATTATGACTGGAGAATTAGGATATGAAAAAAGATTAAGTGCAGATTCCCTTATTTTTGATGTCCTATAGAAGTGCCGTGCATAGCACTACTCGACATACGCCGTTCGAAATCTTGTTTGGTGGAATAGCTGGGTTACCCAGTGAGGTGAAATTTGGATCTCCTACCGATGAGTCCAGAAATGAAGAAGAGTACATGGCGGACCTTAGGGAAAGGTTTAGGGACATACACCAAAGGACCAGAAGCCAGATTATGATAACGAGCGACCGCATGAAGACCAGGTATGATGCCAAGGCAACAACGTCAGGATTCCAGAAAGGAGATCTAGTGTGGCTGTATAATCCCCATCGCCAAAGGGGAAGTCACCTAAATTGCAGCAGAACCGGGAGGGTCGCTACAGAATAGTAACCCGCATCAACGATGTTGTCTACCGCATCCAGCGAGGACCAAGGGCCAAAATGAAAGTGGTTCATGTGGACCGACTGAGTCGATACAATGGCCGAAGTGAGGACGCACTTGTTCGGGACAAACAAGTCTAAGAGGGGGGCAGTGTAACATAATGTAGCATAATAACTACGCCCCAAAAAGATGCAACACATTCCGAAGTGTCTTTTCATTCGAGGTTCGTTTCCACAGTAAGAGACGGATTATGTCTAAGACGACGTTGCGGAATTAAGAGAGAATTATAACCGCAAGAGATTATTGGCTGCAGCTGTCATCTTGGAATTAGTACATCAGAATTTCCTTGTTCCAGTGGGCGAAGAATTTGCTAGAAGTTTCTGGCTATCAGAAATGCGACTATATAAGGACAGATGGCGATCGAGGCAAGGCAGTTGGTTTTGAACCGCACGAGGAGTTTGGAAAAGTGATAATCGGCGAAGTTGTAATTTTGTGATAAATAGAAAGTTGAGAGTTAACAAGAAGAAGTAATTAGTTTGGATTTGTGAATTAAGTAATTGGAATGAGATAAAGTGATTTGAGAAGAAAGAGACCTTGTAAGGAAAGAATTTGCGAAGAATAGTATAGTGTGAACTTGAATTTTTCTATAGACTAGAAAATAAAGAAATAATCTCACAGAATAACGTTTTATCTACTCGAGCCGCAGCTCGCATATTACAATACGTTGCCTACGGCCGAAGGTAAGGACGTGAGTTATTAAACGAATATGAAAAACTGAGGGTACTGTCACCAGCGAAGGAATGGATTGGATTAGAAGTTGCAGACAAGAGATCATTTATAAAAATAAGGAGAGAGTCGGAGACAAAACAGAGCCTTGGAGAACACCAGCATTTTGTTTGGTGAATTGCAGACTTGAAGCCGTCCAAAACAACTTGTATTGAACGCCCCGAAAGGTAGTTCCTAATTCATTGAAGAAGAGACTCATCGACGCCATATGCACGCATTTTCGACAAAAGAGCCTGATGCCAAACTCTGTCAAATGCCTTTGAAATATCAAGCGCAACCATCTTGGTTTCGCCGAAGTGATGGAGAGATTGGTTCCACTTCTCGGTGAGATATGCCATAAAATCACCAGTGGACCTGTTGCTACGAAAACCATACTGCCGGTCATTAAGGAGTTTTCGTTAATCGAGATATTTCATAAGCTGACGATTTATCAGCGTTTCCATTATCTTGGAAAGTGCAATGGGTCGGTAATTGGACGGGGAGGAAAAATCGCCTTTTTTAGGGACGGGCTGGACAAATGCTGTTTTCCATCTACTCGGAAAGTGCCCGGGAAAGTAGGATAGACAGAAAAGCTTACGCAGAGGTTTTGCCAGCGTAGAAGAACACCTCTTGAAAACCATGGGGGGATACCATCTGGACCAGCGGATTTGTTGAGACCTTTGAGTACTCCTGCAACTGTACGAGTGCGAAAGTGGACTTGTCCCATGGAAAATTTGACGCTCTCAAATACAGGTGGAGACAAAGCATTATCTGGCAGCGTGGAGTTCGCTGCAAAGTGAGCAGCAAGCTAATTAGCTTTGTCTAAGGAGCTGACAGCTGGAATGTCATTGTAAATGAGGGTGGGGTTGGCAGACGAGGCAGAATTTTTAATATTTTTGCCGAATGACCAAATATTTTTACTACTTTTGGGACATTGTAGGATTTTTTGCCTCAATTCTTGGTCATGTAAGAATTTTACACGTCGAATATGGGCATTGCAGTCTTTTCTGGTTTGTTTAAACTTTTTTCGGTTTTCCTCAGATTTGTTGGTTTAATGCTCTTTATTCTGTTAGGAATAAAGTCATTCATACCTAAGAGGATAGTGTTAGTGATCATATCGGCTGTGGCATCCACGTCGCTATAGAGGAAGCATAGCGAACAGTTAAAACTCCAGTTGGCTTTCTCGTATTGCCATACTTTTCTTTTAGGAGTTTTTTCTTTAACTGAGTGGTCGGATTAGAGAAAATATAATTTTTGTAAATTACAATGGCTAGATTTTAGAGGGAACTTCAAGTTGGTCGATGAGGCCGATAGAGATAAATCGTTGAAATCATCATTTACTTTGCAAATGAATCTTCCAATGACCAGATCGACGGAATTCGTAATTCGAAAGATGGTATAAATTATTCTGTGGATTTGATGAAGTTCGAAATGTCATTCACCGGTTTTCCAGATAGTTTTTCTAGATTCTGGAAGAAGTGTCACCCCAGAAATTTATTTGTTTGATTATTAATAAAGTATATTCCTGTTAACATGAGTACTGTCTTCACGACAAACATTAAATTCAATATCCCTTAAGGTCTTAGCGTGGATTACATCAGTGGTATACCAGGAGTGATTAAAATTGTGCTGTAAAGCTATTTTTAAAGGAACATGTTGATCAAATAACTTAATGCCTAACTATTTATTAAATTATATGCAATATATATATACACAGGTGATGTTCAATCTTAGAAATATAAATAATTTTAGATTGTCTTGCTTAAGGACTAGTAACACTCAAAACTCTCTTATTAATCTTCTCTTATTTATAAAGGATTATTTAACGAAATGGATGATGATGCTAAGAATAAACCAAATATTTACTGTTTTATGAAAGAAACTATTAAGTTTGCTAGACAAATTTTATTATTTAATAATTCAATATGGCATAAATATTGAATTATTAAATAATTGTTTTTTTTTCTTTATTTAAAACTTATTCTATTTCTGTATCAAATAACGACAATGGAATCATCATCAATCAAGCCAAATTTGAGATATTCAAATTTAAAGTAGAAATAAGGTCTTTCAATTCAGTAAATTTATTAATACGTTTATGTGGGTACATGCTTTATGTATTAATGTGGGCAACGTTTAGTGCGCGAACAGCATTGGACCGATTAAATACAGATAAACGTGAGCAATAATTATTATTTAACAAAATAGGAGCTCGTATCATAATTGATAGAAATTTGAATACGAATGTGTGCACAATATAGGACAGTATAAGAAGAAATATTGCGATCTACTTATGTGTATATAAGAAAAGTAAGACTAATGAATGCAATCACAATGAATTAAGAATGATAGCAAGTATACAAAGCCCAATTGGTGTAACTCAGTTAAAGCAAAACAAGGAAAATAAACTTTAGTTTGATTACATATAAAAAATTCATGCAAATAAGAAAAGAAAGTATTTAGCTAAGTGCGGAAATTAACAAATCACCTTCGGAAATAGTATTAACCTTTTTAACTTGACTATCTAATGTAGTTATAAACAATTCTCCGAATCGTGACAAGCTATCACTCAATGTTATAACTGGCTTGAGTTTGAATAGCATTTGAGCTAATTTGACTAGATTTTATAATAAGACTACGTAATTTCAGATCTGGTTCATAGTACCTAAACCAATTTTTCCAAATATGACCATTCAGAACATGCTTAACTTCCCATATGCAACATTGTATATTTCAGCTTCTAAGTCCCGTAATTTAAATTTTTTCGCTAAAGATTTGTTTTTCTTAGAATAGCTTGATATGTTGTGAAAGATTGTGGGCGAATATTTTATTATAAGTATTGCTAGTGATCACTTTGTAGCTGATCTTCGATGAGTGCACATGTAAAGTATTTTTTTATGCAAAAAGTGAGTTTACAACTAATTTAAAAAAATTTATAAAGAAATTTAAGTGTATAAAACCAAATGTATAAAGTAATGAAACACAGGTAAGAAAATTAGGACAAAAATAAAAAATTCGAAAAAAAACTTTTAGTTTGTGGGCAGTAATTTTTCAAACACAATGTTGCCTATAGGCAACATTGGTCCATAATGTTAATAATCATCTAATGCTCTTTTATGTATTGGAGATGCGTCCGAAATTTTTGACCCAGCAAGAAATTCAAAAAATTTGCGAATTTAATTGGGATGATTCGACGTGATAAGACCTGGAAAAGCGAAGTTAGTTTCTGAATGGTCATATCTGGCATTGTACACGACTTTTGCCTCTACATTGGAGAAGGAACGTGCCAATCCTTTATATTGGGCATATCGTCAGACATTGTTTTACATTTAGCTTCCAATATTCCCGTAAACCAAAATTTCAAATTGTTTTTTGACAACTGGTTTACTTCCATACGCCTGATGATTTGTTCGAAACAAAAGGGTATTTTAGCCATAGGAACCATTCGAAACAATCGATTAAAAAATTGTCTCTAAGCGACGAAAAGGATCTTCTTAGAAAAGGACGAGGATCAAACGATTTTAAATTTGAAGCCACAAATAATTTAATTGCTTATCGATGGTATGATAATAAAAGTGTGCAACTGGTTTCGAATTATATAGGTAAAAACCCTATGAGTGAGTGCAAACGATGGTGTCGAAAAGAGAAGAAGTTTGTAAACATTCATCGTCCAGGTATTGTTGAATGTTATAACAAGCATATGGGAGGGGTTGATCTTGCCGACATGCTGTTGGAGTTATACAAAATCAACCACCATTAAAAGAAGTGGTATATGCGTATCGTTTACTGGTGCATAAACTCATCAGTAGTCAATAGCTGGCTATTTTACCGTAGAGACCTGAAAAACTCAAGCGGAGATAAAAAGTATATGTCACTACTAAACTTTCAGTTGGATACTGCTAATGAGTTACTCAACACAAAAAAAAAAAAAAAAAACAGCTGCAACACGCAAAAGAGGCCGCCCATCATCACATCTCTCAACAATGCAGTCAGATACACCATCACCAGCTTCATCACCACAATCTTCGTCAAGTTCTTATAAAAGATTATATGTTGCGGAACCTATAAGAGCCATACGATTTGACCAAATCGGTTACTGGATTGAATGGGGATCAAAAGGCAGATGCAAGTTACGTCACATTGGGTATCCCCGCTCAAAATGCTCTAAATGTAAGGTTTATTTGTGTTCAAACCCACAAACAAATTGTATAAAAAATTAATAAAAATATCAATAAAAAACAGAAATTAAAATAAAATAAATAAACCTACCTACCTATGTGTGTGTTTTAATATTTCTCCACTGTTGCCCAATGTTGCCTATAGGCGGCAACATTTCATAACGTCTAAACCAGGATACATAGGACTTCGAAATTTATATCAGTTCGTATTTATGTAGGTTTAGACTAACTACTCCATATCCTTAAAAAATTTAGCCACGCGCTTGAAATGGTTGACTTTCTCTAGCGGCTGTGATGATTTGCTGCCTGAAGATGGGACAGAAATCAATGAAATGGAAGGAGTCTTTTTTCGCATTTAAGTTGCATATCGTACAGCTTTTATTCCATCTAGGTTAAGTAACTCACCACTCGCTCTGAATATTAAAGATATTTTTCTACAACTATTGTCATTAATGGAATAATTGTGTTCGCTTAAGTTAGTAACAAAACAGGGTAAGAATGTATTCTTTCACCCATTCTATACGTTTATCGCCGTAATACCACTGCTCGTTCGATGAACATCACCCTCTTCCATCTCCAATTACCATCAATTCTAGATTGACGATAAGATTCCAGAAGCAGCGGTACTCTGATAATTTATTTATCATCAACTGCAAACTCTTATGTGATTTCGGCAGCAGTAAAAGAATGTCCGCATAAAGTAATATTTAAATTTTTTACTTGCACTACATACATATATGTAAGTATTAGTTTCCTGAAATTGTTCGATCTCGGAATTTTCATTCTATTCGCAAAATGAAAGGTACTTTAATTACTAAAGGCCGATTTTGTTAAAAGTTGAAATTTTTCGAAAACGGCTTCAATGATTTTGATCAAATTTGATATTTGAGATATGGTGGATATACATATGTATGCTATTAAATGGTGTACCAGTTTTTTTTTCCCCAAAAAAATATATTTAAGGGTACTTTGCTTATCAATCGGTTTTTGAAAATTGGCTATTTCTCGGCTAAGATTCGGCCGATTTTACTTGAGACCAATATTTGACATATACCAGATTATGGCATACCAAGTTATGGCCTCAAGTTCTGCACAAAGCTTTCCGGGTCGGAGCATTGATGTTCATTCGTTCTACATGTTCTAGCCATCCCAGGTGATAAGTTCGTACTCTTCTGACCAGGTATATGTCGCTGGAGAACCGGTATAGTTATTTTTTTCTCCATTCTCCGTCGATACAAACGGGACCAAAAATTATACAAAAATTTGTCTTTCAAAACAACCAAGCGTGTTTTCATCGGATAGCAGGACTGAGATGCTGAAGGTCTTATATAAAGTCATATTTCGTTACAAATAGAGTAAATAATATTATTGCATTTAAAAGACACTCTTGCTTTAACGCAAGTTTTTTGTGCCGAACCATTCTGATACATAAGTTTCATACCACACGAGCCCCACTATATACCCCTTTCAGTATCCTTAACATCTTCATTGACATACCAAGTTGAATTAATTTGAAGTAATTACCGATTCTATCTACAGTTTCGAATGATGCTCTGAAGTCGACTTAGAAGAAGGTACACGAACGACCTTTTCACTCTCGTAAAGTTAGTGTATGGTGCACCATTTGGTCCGGTGGCAGCACTTGGCTACATTTTTTTTGAAGACGCAAGGGCAATCCTGTAACAATTACTGGTGATCGCTATCGTGACATGTTGCAAAACTTCTTGATGCCTCTTGATCGATTGGGCCTGCAAATATTTGGTTGGCGTTGCATCATTAAAAATCCGATCTGATGCAAGGTAAGCCTCTCTTTTTGTTTCGATTGACCGCACTAAATTACTACTATCAATGGTTTTTTTTCAACATTTTTTCAGGAACACTAAGGCTGATCAGGAGGTGCTTCTGAGTCGGAGTCTGAGTGGCGAGCTATCAAATTAAATTTACGTGAACTTGTAAACCGCAACACAATACGAAGCTGCAGCGTGAATTGTGAAGTTCAATTTATCTCAACTTCTAGCACCACTTTTCTGTTTACGTTCATTGAAAATAAATGTGAAAAAATAAATTGAAGAAGTGAGGCACAATGAATTATTTTAAAATCTATCAAATTTTAATTATGAAAGATTTAGAAAATAAAATTGAGCAGTATAGCAATAGTCGCAATATACGCCTCATCTCTTCTTCTTCTTGTCCTTACGGCGAAGTTATGATCCGGAGTAGATGAATCACAACTCGAAAGATCTCTCCTTTGACCATGACAATACCAACTGAGCCGGTCGTGCTCTGTCTTGCTTGTGACGGGTTTTATTACATGAAGGCTTCCT